>CALYMW010000164.1:0-22544 GCA_944588485.1 Phosphuga atrata | reverse complement strand
CTAGATATTGCGCTTGTAAGAATCATGTTCTACATAGTATGCACACATATGCCACGTATTAGTCCGGTCATTTTAGACAATTGAAATAAAGAAAATTCCGACAGAGCCAAATCTTCGTAGAGACCTTAGGTTTACCAGTTTACCACAAGGAATAAAGTGTCAAAAGTCCCTATCAGTCCCATGTGAGCTTAGGGACTTATTCGGGGCCCAAGGTCAAAATTTTAGGTTTTTTGGATTTTTCTCGAAAACGGTAAGTTTTATCGAAAAAGTACCTCAGAGCAAAGTTGTAGATCTTAAAATTCTCTATAAAAATGATCTCTATGATTTTTTCTCTAAGACCCACTATTTCCCAGATATTACGCTTGTAAGAATCATGTTCTACATAGTATGCACACATACGCCACGTATTAGTCCGGTCATTTTAGACAATTGAAATAAAGAAAATTCCGACAGAGCCAAATCTTCGTAGAGACCTTAGGTTTACCACAAGGAATAAAGTGTCAAAAGTCCCCATCAGTCCCATGTGAGCTTAGGGACTTATTCGGGGCCCAAGGTCAAAATTTTAGGGTTTTTTGGATTTTTCTCGAAAACGGTAAGTTTTATCGAAAAAGTACCTCAGAGCAAAGTTGTAGATCTTAAAATTCTCTATAAAAATGATCCCTATGATTTTTTCTCTAAGACCCACTATTTCCCAGATATTACGCTTGTAAGAATCATGTTCTACATAGTATGCATCTACATAGTTTTTTGGATTTTTCTCGAAAACGGTAAGTTTTATCGAAAAAGTACCTCAGAGCAAAGTTGTAGATCTTAAAATTCTCTATAAAAATGATCCCTATGATTTTTTCTCTAAGACCCACTATTTCCCAGATATTACGCTTGTAAGAATCATGTTCTACATAGTATGCATCTACATAGTTTTTTGGATTTTTCTCGAAAACGGTAAGTTTTATCGAAAAAGTACCTCAGAGCAAAGTTGTAGATCTTAAAATTCTCTATAAAAATGATCTCTATGATTTTTTCTCTAAGACCCACTATTTCCCAGATATTACGCTTGTAAGAATCATGTTCTACATAGTATGCACACATACGCCACGTATTAGTCCGGTCATTTTAGACAATTGAAATAAAGAAAATTCCGACAGAGCCAAATCTTCGTAGAGACCTTAGGTTTACCAGTTTACCACAAGGAATAAAGTGTCAAAAGTCCCCATCAGTCCCATGTGAGCTTAGGGACTTATTCGGGGCCCAAGGTCAAAATTTTAGGTTTTTTGGATTTTTCTCGAAAACGGTAAGTTTTATCGAAAAAGTACCTCAGAGCAAAGTTGTAGATCTTAAAATTCTCTATAAAAATGGTATCTATGTTTTTTCTCTAAGACCCACTATTTCCTAGATATTGCGCTTGTAAGAATCATGTTCTACATAGTATGCACACATATGCCACGTATTAGTCCGGTCATTTTAGACAATTGAAATAAAGAAAATTCCGACAGAGCCAAATCTTCGTAGAGACCTTAGGTTTACCAGTTTACCACAAGGAATAAAGTGTCAAAAGTCCCTATCAGTCCCATGTGAGCTTAGTGACTTATTCGGGGCCCAAGGTCAAAATTTTAGGTTTTTTGGATTTTTCTCAAAAACGGTAAGTTTTATCGAAAAAGTACCTCAGAGCAAAGTTGTAGATCTTAAAATTCTCTATAAAAATGATCTCTATGATTTTTTCTCTAAGACCCACTATTTCCCAGATATTACGCTTGTAAGAATCATGTTCTACATAGTATGCACACATACGCCACGTATTAGTCCGGTCATTTTAGACAATTGAAATAAAGAAAATTCCGACAGAGCCAAATCTTCGTAGAGACCTTAGGTTTACCACAAGGAATAAAGTGTCAAAAGTCCCCATCAGTCCCATGTGAGCTTAGGGACTTATTCGGGGCCCAAGGTCAAAATTTTAGGTTTTTTGGATTTTTCTCGAAAACGGTAAGTTTTATCGAAAAAGTACCTCAGAGCAAAGTTGTAGATCTTAAAATTCTCTATAAAAATGATCCCTATGATTTTTTCTCTAAGACCCACTATTTCCCAGATATTACGCTTGTAAGAATCATGTTCTACATAGTATGCATCTACATAGTTTTTTGGATTTTTCTCGAAAACGGTAAGTTTTATCGAAAAAGTACCTCAGAGCAAAGTTGTAGATCTTAAAATTCTCTATAAAAATGATCCCTATGATTTTTTCTCTAAGACCCACTATTTCCCAGATATTACGCTTGTAAGAATCATGTTCTACATAGTATGCATCTACATAGTTTTTTGGATTTTTCTCGAAAACGGTAAGTTTTATCGAAAAAGTACCTCAGAGCAAAGTTGTAGATCTTAAAATTCTCTATAAAAATGGTATCTATGTTTTTTCTCTAAGACCCACTATTTCCTAGATATTGCGCTTGTAAGAATCATGTTCTACATAGTATGCACACATATGCCACGTATTAGTCCGGTCATTTTAGACAATTGAAATAAAGAAAATTCCGACAGAGCCAAATCTTCGTAGAGACCTTAGGTTTACCAGTTTACCACAAGGAATAAAGTGTCAAAAGTCCCCATCAGTCCCATGTGAGCTTAGGGACTTATTCGGGGCCCAAGGTCAAAATTTTAGGTTTTTTGGATTTTTCTCAAAAACGGTAAGTTTTATCGAAAAAGTACCTCAGAGCAAAGTTGTAGATCTTAAAATTCTCTATAAAAATGATCTCTATGATTTTTTCTCTAAGACCCACTATTTCTCAGATATTACGCTTGTAAGAATCATGTTCTACATAGTATGCACACATACGCCACGTATTAGTCCGGTCATTTTAGACAATTGAAATAAAGAAAATTCCGACAGAGCCAAATCTTCGTAGAGACCTTAGGTTTACCACAAGGAATAAAGTGTCAAAAGTCCCCATCAGTCCCATGTGAGCTTAGGGACTTATTCGGGGCCCAAGGTCAAAATTTTAGGTTTTTTGGATTTTTCTCGAAAACGGTAAGTTTTATCGAAAAAGTACCTCAGAGCAAAGTTGTAGATCTTAAAATTCTCTATAAAAATGATCTCTATGATTTTTTCTCTAAGACCCACTATTTCCCAGATATTACGCTTGTAAGAATCATGTTCTACATAGTATGCACACATACGCCACGTATTAGTCCGGTCATTTTAGACAATTGAAATAAAGAAAATTCCGACAGAGCCAAATCTTCGTAGAGACCTTAGGTTTACCAGTTTACCACAAGGAATAAAGTGTCAAAAGTCCCCATCAGTCCCATGTGAGCTTAGGGACTTATTCGGGGCCCAAGGTCAAAATTTTAGGTTTTTTGGATTTTTCTCGAAAACGGTAAGTTTTATCGAAAAAGTACCTCAGAGCAAAGTTGTAGATCTTAAAATTCTCTATAAAAATGGTATGTATGTTTTTTCTCTAAGACCCACTATTTCCTAGATATTGCGCTTGTAAGAATCATGTTCTACATAGTATGCACACATATGCCACGTATTAGTCCGGTCATTTTAGACAATTGAAATAAAGAAAATTCCGACAGAGCCAAATCTTCGTAGAGACCTTAGGTTTACCAGTTTACCACAAGGAATAAAGTGTCAAAAGTCCCCATCAGTCCCATGTGAGCTTAGGGACTTATTCGGGGCCCAAGGTCAAAATTTTAGGTTTTTTGGATTTTTCGCGAAAACGGTAAGTTTTATCGAAAAAGTACCTCAGAGCAAAGTTGTAGATCTTAAAATTCTCTATAAAAATGGTATCTATGTTTTTTCTCTAAGACCCACTATTTCCTAGATATTGCGCTTGTAAGAATCATGTTCTACATAGTATGCACACATATGCCACGTATTAGTCCGATCATTTTAGACAATTGAAATAAAGAAAATTCCGACAGAGCCAAATCTTCGTAGAGACCTTAGGTTTACCAGTTTACCACAAGGAATAAAGTGTCAAAAGTCCCCATCAGTCCCATGTGAGCTTAGGGACTTATTCGGGGCCCAAGGTCAAAATTTTAGGTTTTTTGGATTTTTCTCAAAAACGGTAAGTTTTATCGAAAAAGTACCTCAGAGCAAAGTTGTAGATCTTAAAATTCTCTATAAAAATGATCTCTATGATTTTTTCTCTAAGACCCACTATTTCCCAGATATTACGCTTGTAAGAATCATGTTCTACATAGTATGCACACATACGCCACGTATTAGTCCGGTCATTTTAGACAATTGAAATAAAGAAAATTCCGACAGAGCCAAATCTTCGTAGAGACCTTAGGTTTACCACAAGGAATAAAGTGTCAAAAGTCCCCATCAGTCCCATGTGAGCTTAGGGACTTATTCGGGGCCCAAGGTCAAAATTTTAGGTTTTTTGAATTTTTCTCGAAAACGGTAAGTTTTATCGAAAAAGTACCTCAGAGCAAAGTTGTAGATCTTAAAATTCTCTATAAAAATGATCTCTATGATTTTTTCTCTAAGACCCACTATTTCCCAGATATTACGCTTGTAAGAATCATGTTCTACATAGTATGCACACATACGCCACGTATTAGTCCGGTCATTTTAGACAATTGAAATAAAGAAAATTCCGACAGAGCCAAATCTTCGTAGAGACCTTAGGTTTACCAGTTTACCACAAGGAATAAAGTGTCAAAAGTCCCCATCAGTCCCATGTGAGCTTAGGGACTTATTCGGGGCCCAAGGTCAAAATTTTAGGTTTTTTGGATTTTTCTCGAAAACGGTAAGTTTTATCGAAAAAGTACCTCAGAGCAAAGTTGTAGATCTTAAAATTCTCTATAAAAATGATCCCTATGATTTTTTCTCTAAGACCCACTATTTCCCAGATATTACGCTTGTAAGAATCATGTTCTACATAGTATGCACACATGGTTTTTTGGATTTTTCTCGAAAACGGTAAGTTTTATCGAAAAAGTACCTCAGAGCAAAGTTGTAGATCTTAAAATTCTCTATAAAAATGGTATCTATGTTTTTTCTCTAAGACCCACTATTTCCTAGATATTGCGCTTGTAAGAATCATGTTCTACATAGTATGCACACATATGCCACGTATTAGTCCGGTCATTTTAGACAATTGAAATAAAGAAAATTCCGACAGAGCCAAATCTTCGTAGAGACCTTAGGTTTACCAGTTTACCACAAGGAATAAAGTGTCAAAAGTCCCCATCAGTCCCATGTGAGCTTAGGGACTTATTCGGGGCCCAAGGTCAAAATTTTAGGTTTTTTGGATTTTTCTCAAAAACGGTAAGTTTTATCGAAAAAGTACCTCAGAGCAAAGTTGTAGATCTTAAAATTCTCTATAAAAATGATCTCTATGATTTTTTCTCTAAGACCCACTATTTCTCAGATATTACGCTTGTAAGAATCATGTTCTACATAGTATGCACACATACGCCACGTATTAGTCCGGTCATTTTAGACAATTGAAATAAAGAAAATTCCGACAGAGCCAAATCTTCGTAGAGACCTTAGGTTTACCACAAGGAATAAAGTGTCAAAAGTCCCCATCAGTCCCATGTGAGCTTAGGGACTTATTCGGGGCCCAAGGTCAAAATTTTAGGTTTTTTGGATTTTTCTCGAAAACGGTAAGTTTTATCGAAAAAGTACCTCAGAGCAAAGTTGTAGATCTTAAAATTCTCTATAAAAATGATCTCTATGATTTTTCCTCTAAGACCCACTATTTCCCAGATATTACGCTTGTAAGAATCATGTTCTACATAGTATGCACACATACGCCACGTATTAGTCCGGTCATTTTAGACAATTGAAATAAAGAAAATTCCGACAGAGCCAAATCTTCGTAGAGACCTTAGGTTTACCAGTTTACCACAAGGAATAAAGTGTCAAAAGTCCCCATCAGTCCCATGTGAGCTTAGGGACTTATTCGGGGCCCAAGGTCAAAATTTTAGGTTTTTTGGATTTTTCTCGAAAACGGTAAGTTTTATCGAAAAAGTACCTCAGAGCAAAGTTGTAGATCTTAAAATTCTCTATAAAAATGGTATGTATGTTTTTTCTCTAAGACCCACTATTTCCTAGATATTGCGCTTGTAAGAATCATGTTCTACATAGTATGCACACACATGCCACGTATTAGTCCGGTCATTTTAGACAATTGAAATAAAGAAAATTCCGACAGAGCCAAATCTTCGTAGAGACCTTAGGTTTACCAGTTTACCACAAGGAATAAAGTGTCAAAAGTCCCCATCAGTCCCATGTGAGCTTAGGGACTTATTCGGGGCCCAAGGTCAAAATTTTAGGTTTTTTGGATTTTTCTCAAAAACGGTAAGTTTTATCGAAAAAGTACCTCAGAGCAAAGTTGTAGATCTTAAAATTCTCTATAAAAATGATCTCTATGATTTTTTCTCTAAGACCCACTATTTCCCAGATATTACGCTTGTAAGAATCATGTTCTACATAGTATGCACACATACGCCACGTATTAGTCCGGTCATTTTAGACAATTGAAATAAAGAAAATTCCGACAGAGCCAAATCTTCGTAGAGACCTTAGGTTTACCACAAGGAATAAAGTGTCAAAAGTCCCCATCAGTCCCATGTGAGCTTAGGGACTTATTCGGGGCCCAAGGTCAAAATTTTAGGTTTTTTGAATTTTTCTCGAAAACGGTAAGTTTTATCGAAAAAGTACCTCAGAGCAAAGTTGTAGATCTTAAAATTCTCTATAAAAATGATCTCTATGATTTTTTCTCTAAGACCCACTATTTCCCAGATATTACGCTTGTAAGAATCATGTTCTACATAGTATGCACACATACGCCACGTATTAGTCCGGTCATTTTAGACAATTGAAATAAAGAAAATTCCGACAGAGCCAAATCTTCGTAGAGACCTTAGGTTTACCAGTTTACCACAAGGAATAAAGTGTCAAAAGTCCCCATCAGTCCCATGTGAGCTTAGGGACTTATTCGGGGCCCAAGGTCAAAATTTTAGGTTTTTTGGATTTTTCTCAAAAACGGTAAGTTTTATCGAAAAAGTACCTCAGAGCAAAGTTGTAGATCTTAAAATTCTCTATAAAAATGATCTCTATGATTTTTTCTCTAAGACCCACTATTTCCCAGATATTACGCTTGTAAGAATCATGTTCTACATAGTATGCACACATACGCCACGTATTAGTCCGGTCATTTTAGACAATTGAAATAAAGAAAATTCCGACAGAGCCAAATCTTCGTAGAGACCTTAGGTTTACCACAAGGAATAAAGTGTCAAAAGTCCCCATCAGTCCCATGTGAGCTTAGGGACTTATTCGGGGCCCAAGGTCAAAATTTTAGGTTTTTTGAATTTTTCTCGAAAACGGTAAGTTTTATCGAAAAAGTACCTCAGAGCAAAGTTGTAGATCTTAAAATTCTCTATAAAAATGATCTCTATGATTTTTTCTCTAAGACCCACTATTTCCCAGATATTACGCTTGTAAGAATCATGTTCTACATAGTATGCACACATACGCCACGTATTAGTCCGGTCATTTTAGACAATTGAAATAAAGAAAATTCCGACAGAGCCAAATCTTCGTAGAGACCTTAGGTTTACCAGTTTACCACAAGGAATAAAGTGTCAAAAGTCCCCATCAGTCCCATGTGAGCTTAGGGACTTATTCGGGGCCCAAGGTCAAAATTTTAGGTTTTTTGGATTTTTCTCGAAAACGGTAAGTTTTATCGAAAAAGTACCTCAGAGCAAAGTTGTAGATCTTAAAATTCTCTATAAAAATGATCCCTATGATTTTTTCTCTAAGACCCACTATTTCCCAGATATTACGCTTGTAAGAATCATGTTCTACATAGTATGCATCTACATAGTTTTTTGGATTTTTCTCGAAAACGGTAAGTTTTATCGAAAAAGTACCTCAGAGCAAAGTTGTAGATCTTAAAATTCTCTATAAAAATGGTATCTATGTTTTTTCTCTAAGACCCACTATTTCCTAGATATTGCGCTTGTAAGAATCATGTTCTACATAGTATGCACACATATGCCACGTATTAGTCCGGTCATTTTAGACAATTGAAATAAAGAAAATTCCGACAGAGCCAAATCTTCGTAGAGACCTTAGGTTTACCAGTTTACCACAAGGAATAAAGTGTCAAAAGTCCCCATCAGTCCCATGTGAGCTTAGGGACTTATTCGGGGCCCAAGGTCAAAATTTTAGGTTTTTTGGATTTTTCTCAAAAACGGTAAGTTTTATCGAAAAAGTACCTCAGAGCAAAGTTGTAGATCTTAAAATTCTCTATAAAAATGATCTCTATGATTTTTTCTCTAAGACCCACTATTTCTCAGATATTACGCTTGTAAGAATCATGTTCTACATAGTATGCACACATACGCCACGTATTAGTCCGGTCATTTTAGACAATTGAAATAAAGAAAATTCCGACAGAGCCAAATCTTCGTAGAGACCTTAGGTTTACCACAAGGAATAAAGTGTCAAAAGTCCCCATCAGTCCCATGTGAGCTTAGGGACTTATTCGGGGCCCAAGGTCAAAATTTTAGGTTTTTTGGATTTTTCTCGAAAACGGTAAGTTTTATCGAAAAAGTACCTCAGAGCAAAGTTGTAGATCTTAAAATTCTCTATAAAAATGATCTCTATGATTTTTTCTCTAAGACCCACTATTTCCCAGATATTACGCTTGTAAGAATCATGTTCTACATAGTATGCACACATACGCCACGTATTAGTCCGGTCATTTTAGACAATTGAAATAAAGAAAATTCCGACAGAGCCAAATCTTCGTAGAGACCTTAGGTTTACCAGTTTACCACAAGGAATAAAGTGTCAAAAGTCCCCATCAGTCCCATGTGAGCTTAGGGACTTATTCGGGGCCCAAGGTCAAAATTTTAGGTTTTTTGGATTTTTCTCGAAAACGGTAAGTTTTATCGAAAAAGTACCTCAGAGCAAAGTTGTAGATCTTAAAATTCTCTATAAAAATGGTATGTATGTTTTTTCTCTAAGACCCACTATTTCCTAGATATTGCGCTTGTAAGAATCATGTTCTACATAGTATGCACACACATGCCACGTATTAGTCCGGTCATTTTAGACAATTGAAATAAAGAAAATTCCGACAGAGCCAAATCTTCGTAGAGACCTTAGGTTTACCAGTTTACCACAAGGAATAAAGTGTCAAAAGTCCCCATCAGTCCCATGTGAGCTTAGGGACTTATTCGGGGCCCAAGGTCAAAATTTTAGGTTTTTTGGATTTTTCGAGAAAACGGTAAGTTTTATCGAAAAAGTACCTCAGAGCAAAGTTGTAGATCTTAAAATTCTCTATAAAAATGGTATCTATGTTTTTTCTCTAAGACCCACTATTTCCTAGATATTGCGCTTGTAAGAATCATGTTCTACATAGTATGCACACATATGCCACGTATTAGTCCGGTCATTTTAGACAATTGAAATAAAGAAAATTCCGACAGAGCCAAATCTTCGTAGAGACCTTAGGTTTACCAGTTTACCACAAGGAATAAAGTGTCAAAAGTCCCCATCAGTCCCATGTGAGCTTAGGGACTTATTCGGGGCCCAAGGTCAAAATTTTAGGTTTTTTGGATTTTTCTCAAAAACGGTAAGTTTTATCGAAAAAGTACCTCAGAGCAAAGTTGTAGATCTTAAAATTCTCTATAAAAATGATCTCTATGATTTTTTCTCTAAGACCCACTATTTCCCAGATATTACGCTTGTAAGAATCATGTTCTACATAGTATGCACACATACGCCACGTATTAGTCCGGTCATTTTAGACAATTGAAATAAAGAAAATTCCGACAGAGCCAAATCTTCGTAGAGACCTTAGGTTTACCACAAGGAATAAAGTGTCAAAAGTCCCCATCAGTCCCATGTGAGCTTAGGGACTTATTCGGGGCCCAAGGTCAAAATTTTAGGTTTTTTGAATTTTTCTCGAAAACGGTAAGTTTTATCGAAAAAGTACCTCAGAGCAAAGTTGTAGATCTTAAAATTCTCTATAAAAATGATCTCTATGATTTTTTCTCTAAGACCCACTATTTCCCAGATATTACGCTTGTAAGAATCATGTTCTACATAGTATGCACACATACGCCACGTATTAGTCCGGTCATTTTAGACAATTGAAATAAAGAAAATTCCGACAGAGCCAAATCTTCGTAGAGACCTTAGGTTTACCAGTTTACCACAAGGAATAAAGTGTCAAAAGTCCCCATCAGTCCCATGTGAGCTTAGGGACTTATTCGGGGCCCAAGGTCAAAATTTTAGGTTTTTTGGATTTTTCTCGAAAACGGTAAGTTTTATCGAAAAAGTACCTCAGAGCAAAGTTGTAGATCTTAAAATTCTCTATAAAAATGATCCCTATGATTTTTTCTCTAAGACCCACTATTTCCCAGATATTACGCTTGTAAGAATCATGTTCTACATAGTATGCATCTACATAGTTTTTTGGATTTTTCTCGAAAACGGTAAGTTTTATCGAAAAAGTACCTCAGAGCAAAGTTGTAGATCTTAAAATTCTCTATAAAAATGGTATCTATGTTTTTTCTCTAAGACCCACTATTTCCTAGATATTGCGCTTGTAAGAATCATGTTCTACATAGTATGCACACATATGCCACGTATTAGTCCGGTCATTTTAGACAATTGAAATAAAGAAAATTCCGACAGAGCCAAATCTTCGTAGAGACCTTAGGTTTACCAGTTTACCACAAGGAATAAAGTGTCAAAAGTCCCCATCAGTCCCATGTGAGCTTAGGGACTTATTCGGGGCCCAAGGTCAAAATTTTAGGTTTTCCGGTCATTTTAGACAATTGAAATAAAGAAAATTCCGACAGAGCCAAATCTTCGTAGAGACCTTAGGTTTACCACAAGGAATAAAGTGTCAAAAGTCCCCATCAGTCCCATGTGAGCTTAGGGACTTATTCGGGGCCCAAGGTCAAAATTTTAGGTTTTTTGGATTTTTCTCGAAAACGGTAAGTTTTATCGAAAAAGTACCTCAGAGCAAAGTTGTAGATCTTAAAATTCTCTATAAAAATGATCCCTATGATTTTTTCTCTAAGACCCACTATTTCCCAGATATTACGCTTGTAAGAATCATGTTCTACATAGTATGCATCTACATAGTTTTTTGGATTTTTCTCGAAAACGGTAAGTTTTATCGAAAAAGTACCTCAGAGCAAAGTTGTAGATCTTAAAATTCTCTATAAAAATGATCTCTATGATTTTTTCTCTAAGACCCACTATTTCCCAGATATTACGCTTGTAAGAATCATGTTCTACATAGTATGCACACATACGCCACGTATTAGTCCGGTCATTTTAGACAATTGAAATAAAGAAAATTCCGACAGAGCCAAATCTTCGTAGAGACCTTAGGTTTACCACAAGGAATAAAGTGTCAAAAGTCCCCATCAGTCCCATGTGAGCTTAGGGACTTATTCGGGGCCCAAGGTCAAAATTTTAGGTTTTTTGAATTTTTCTCGAAAACGGTAAGTTTTATCGAAAAAGTACCTCAGAGCAAAGTTGTAGATCTTAAAATTCTCTATAAAAATGATCTCTATGATTTTTTCTCTAAGACCCACTATTTCCCAGATATTACGCTTGTAAGAATCATGTTCTACATAGTATGCACACATACGCCACGTATTAGTCCGGTCATTTTAGACAATTGAAATAAAGAAAATTCCGACAGAGCCAAATCTTCGTAGAGACCTTAGGTTTACCAGTTTACCACAAGGAATAAAGTGTCAAAAGTCCCCATCAGTCCCATGTGAGCTTAGGGACTTATTCGGGGCCCAAGGTCAAAATTTTAGGTTTTTTGGATTTTTCTCGAAAACGGTAAGTTTTATCGAAAAAGTACCTCAGAGCAAAGTTGTAGATCTTAAAATTCTCTATAAAAATGATCCCTATGATTTTTTCTCTAAGACCCACTATTTCCCAGATATTACGCTTGTAAGAATCATGTTCTACATAGTATGCATCTACATAGTTTTTTGGATTTTTCTCGAAAACGGTAAGTTTTATCGAAAAAGTACCTCAGAGCAAAGTTGTAGATCTTAAAATTCTCTATAAAAATGGTATCTATGTTTTTTCTCTAAGACCCACTATTTCCTAGATATTGCGCTTGTAAGAATCATGTTCTACATAGTATGCACACATATGCCACGTATTAGTCCGGTCATTTTAGACAATTGAAATAAAGAAAATTCCGACAGAGCCAAATCTTCGTAGAGACCTTAGGTTTACCAGTTTACCACAAGGAATAAAGTGTCAAAAGTCCCCATCAGTCCCATGTGAGCTTAGGGACTTATTCGGGGCCCAAGGTCAAAATTTTAGGTTTTTTGGATTTTTCTCAAAAACGGTAAGTTTTATCGAAAAAGTACCTCAGAGCAAAGTTGTAGATCTTAAAATTCTCTATAAAAATGATCTCTATGATTTTTTCTCTAAGACCCACTATTTCCCAGATATTACGCTTGTAAGAATCATGTTCTACATAGTATGCACACATACGCCACGTATTAGTCCGGTCATTTTAGACAATTGAAATAAAGAAAATTCCGACAGAGCCAAATCTTCGTAGAGACCTTAGGTTTACCACAAGGAATAAAGTGTCAAAAGTCCCCATCAGTCCCATGTGAGCTTAGGGACTTATTCGGGGCCCAAGGTCAAAATTTTAGGTTTTTTGAATTTTTCTCGAAAACGGTAAGTTTTATCGAAAAAGTACCTCAGAGCTAAGTTGTAGATCTTAAAATTCTCTATAAAAATGATCTCTATGATTTTTTCTCTAAGACCCACTATTTCCCAGATATTACGCTTGTAAGAATCATGTTCTACATAGTATGCACACATACGCCACGTATTAGTCCGGTCATTTTAGACAATTGAAATAAAGAAAATTCCGACAGAGCCAAATCTTCGTAGAGACCTTAGGTTTACCAGTTTACCACAAGGAATAAAGTGTCAAAAGTCCCCATCAGTCCCATGTGAGCTTAGGGACTTATTCGGGGCCCAAGGTCAAAATTTTAGGTTTTTTGGATTTTTCTCGAAAACGGTAAGTTTTATCGAAAAAGTACCTCAGAGCAAAGTTGTAGATCTTAAAATTCTCTATAAAAATGATCCCTATGATTTTTTCTCTAAGACCCACTATTTCCCAGATATTACGCTTGTAAGAATCATGTTCTACATAGTATGCATCTACATAGTTTTTTGGATTTTTCTCGAAAACGGTAAGTTTTATCGAAAAAGTACCTCAGAGCAAAGTTGTAGATCTTAAAATTCTCTATAAAAATGGTATCTATGTTTTTTCTCTAAGACCCACTATTTCCTAGATATTGCGCTTGTAAGAATCATGTTCTACATAGTATGCACACATATGCCACGTATTAGTCCGGTCATTTTAGACAATTGAAATAAAGAAAATTCCGACAGAGCCAAATCTTCGTAGAGACCTTAGGTTTACCAGTTTACCACAAGGAATAAAGTGTCAAAAGTCCCCATCAGTCCCATGTGAGCTTAGGGACTTATTCGGGGCCCAAGGTCAAAATTTTAGGTTTTCCGGTCATTTTAGACAATTGAAATAAAGAAAATTCCGACAGAGCCAAATCTTCGTAGAGACCTTAGGTTTACCACAAGGAATAAAGTGTCAAAAGTCCCCATCAGTCCCATGTGAGCTTAGGGACTTATTCGGGGCCCAAGGTCAAAATTTTAGGTTTTTTGGATTTTTCTCGAAAACGGTAAGTTTTATCGAAAAAGTACCTCAGAGCAAAGTTGTAGATCTTAAAATTCTCTATAAAAATGATCCCTATGATTTTTTCTCTAAGACCCACTATTTCCCAGATATTGCGCTTGTAAGAATCATGTTCTACATAGTATGCATCTACATAGTTTTTTGGATTTTTCTCGAAAACGGTAAGTTTTATCGAAAAAGTACCTCAGAGCAAAGTTGTAGATCTTAAAATTCTCTATAAAAATGATCTCTATGATTTTTTCTCTAAGACCCACTATTTCCCAGATATTACGCTTGTAAGAATCATGTTCTACATAGTATGCACACATACGCCACGTATTAGTCCGGTCATTTTAGACAATTGAAATAAAGAAAATTCCGACAGAGCCAAATCTTCGTAGAGACCTTAGGTTTACCAGTTTACCACAAGGAATAAAGTGTCAAAAGTCCCCATCAGTCCCATGTGAGCTTAGGGACTTATTCGGGGCCCAAGGTCAAAATTTTAGGTTTTTTGGATTTTTCTCGAAAACGGTAAGTTTTATCGAAAAAGTACCTCAGAGCAAAGTTGTAGATCTTAAAATTCTCTATAAAAATGGTATGTATGTTTTTTCTCTAAGACCCACTATTTCCTAGATATTGCGCTTGTAAGAATCATGTTCTACATAGTATGCACACACATGCCACGTATTAGTCCGGTCATTTTAGACAATTGAAATAAAGAAAATTCCGACAGAGCCAAATCTTCGTAGAGACCTTAGGTTTACCAGTTTACCACAAGGAATAAAGTGTCAAAAGTCCCCATCAGTCCCATGTGAGCTTAGGGACTTATTCGGGGCCCAAGGTCAAAATTTTAGGTTTTTTGGATTTTTCGAGAAAACGGTAAGTTTTATCGAAAAAGTACCTCAGAGCAAAGTTGTAGATCTTAAAATTCTCTATAAAAATGGTATCTATGTTTTTTCTCTAAGACCCACTATTTCCTAGATATTGCGCTTGTAAGAATCATGTTCTACATAGTATGCACACATATGCCACGTATTAGTCCGGTCATTTTAGACAATTGAAATAAAGAAAATTCCGACAGAGCCAAATCTTCGTAGAGACCTTAGGTTTACCAGTTTACCACAAGGAATAAAGTGTCAAAAGTCCCCATCAGTCCCATGTGAGCTTAGGGACTTATTCGGGGCCCAAGGTCAAAATTTTAGGTTTTTTGGATTTTTCTCAAAAACGGTAAGTTTTATCGAAAAAGTACCTCAGAGCAAAGTTGTAGATCTTAAAATTCTCTATAAAAATGATCTCTATGATTTTTTCTCTAAGACCCACTATTTCCCAGATATTACGCTTGTAAGAATCATGTTCTACATAGTATGCACACATACGCCACGTATTAGTCCGGTCATTTTAGACAATTGAAATAAAGAAAATTCCGACAGAGCCAAATCTTCGTAGAGACCTTAGGTTTACCACAAGGAATAAAGTGTCAAAAGTCCCCATCAGTCCCATGTGAGCTTAGGGACTTATTCGGGGCCCAAGGTCAAAATTTTAGGTTTTTTGAATTTTTTTGGATTTTTCTCGAAAACGGTAAGTTTTATCGAAAAAGTACCTCAGAGCAAAGTTGTAGATCTTAAAATTCTCTATAAAAATGATCTCTATGATTTTTCTCTAAGACCCACTATTTCCCAGATATTACGCTTGTAAGAATCATGTTCTACATAGTATGCACACATACGCCACGTATTAGTCCGGTCATTTTAGACAATTGAAATAAAGAAAATTCCGACAGAGCCAAATCTTCGTAGAGACCTTAGGTTTACCAGTTTACCACAAGGAATAAAGTGTCAAAAGTCCCCATCAGTCCCATGTGAGCTTAGGGACTTATTCGGGGCCCAAGGTCAAAATTTTAGGTTTTTTGGATTTTTCTCGAAAACGGTAAGTTTTATCGAAAAAGTACCTCAGAGCAAAGTTGTAGATCTTAAAATTCTCTATAAAAATGATCCCTATGATTTTTTCTCTAAGACCCACTATTTCCCAGATATTACGCTTGTAAGAATCATGTTCTACATAGTATGCATCTACATAGTTTTTTGGATTTTTCTCGAAAACGGTAAGTTTTATCGAAAAAGTACCTCAGAGCAAAGTTTGTAGATCTTAAAATTCTCTATAAAAATGGTATCTATGTTTTTTTCTCTAAGACCCACTATTTCCTAGATATTGCGCTTGTAAGAGAATCATGTTCTACATAGTATGCACACATATGCCACGTATTAGTCCGGTCATTTTAGACAATTGAAAATAAAGAAAATTCCGACAGAGCCAAATCTTCGTAGAGACCTTAGGTTTACCAGTTTACCACAAGGAATAAAGTGTCAAAAGTCTCCCATCAGTCCCATGTGAGCTTAGGGACTTATTCGGGGCCCAAGGTCAAAATTTTAGGTTTTTTGGATTTTTTCTCAAAAACGGTAAGTTTTTATCGAAAAAGTACCTTCAGAGCAAAGTTGTAGATCTTAAAATTCTCTATAAAAATGATCTCTATGATTTTTTCTCTAAGACCCACTATTTCCCAGATATTACGCTTGTAAGAATCATGTTCTACATAGTATGCACACATACGCCACGTATTAGTCCGGTCATTTTAGACAATTGAAATAAAGAAAATTCCGACAGAGCCAAATCTTCGTAGAGACCTTAGGTTTACCGTCAAGGAATAAAGGTGTCAAAAGTCCCCATCAGTCCCATGTGAGCTTAGGGACTTATTCGGGGCCCAAGGTCAAAATTTTAGGTTTTTTGGATTTTTCTCGAAAACGGTAAGTTTTTATCGAAAAAGTACCTCAGAGCAAAGTTTGTAGATCTTAAAATTCTCTATTAAAAATGATCTCTATGATTTTTTTCTCTAAGACCCACTATTTCCCAGATATTGCGCTTGTAAGAATCATGTTCTACATAGTATGCACACCATACGCCACGTATTAGTCCGGTCATTTTAGACAATTGAAATAAAGAAAATTCCGACAGAGCCAAATCTTCGTAGAGACCTTAGGTTTACCAGTTTACCACAAGGAATAAAGTGTCAAAAGTCCCCATCAGTCCCATGTGAGCTTAGGGACTTATTCGGGGCCCAAGGTCAAAATTTTAGGTTTTTTGGATTTTTCTCGAAAACGGTAAGTTTTATCGAAAAAGTACCTCAGAGCAAAGTTGTAGATCTTAAAATTCTCTATAAAAAATGGTATGTATGTTTTTTCTCTAAGACCCACTATTTCCTAGATATTGCGCTTGTAAGAATCATGTTCTACATAGTATGCACACACATGCCACGTATTAGTCCGGTCATTTTAGACAATTGAAATAAAGAAAATTCCGGACAGAGCCAAATCTTCGTAGAGACCTTAGGTTTACCAGTTTACCACAAGGAATAAAGTGTCAAAAGTCCCCATCAGTCCATGTGAGCTTTAGGGACTTATTCGGGGCCCAAGGTCAAAAATTTTAGGTTTTTTGGATTTTTTCGCGAAAACGGTAAGTTTTTATCGAAAAAGTACCTCAGAGCAAAGTTGTAGATCTTAAAATTCTCTATAAAAATGGTATCTATGTTTTTTCTCTAAGACCCACTATTTCCTAGATATTGCGCTTGTAAGAATCATGTTCTACATAGTATGCACACATATGCCACGTATTAGTCCGGTCATTTTAGACAATTGAAATAAAGAAAATTCCGACAGAGCCAAATCTTCGTAGAGACCTTAGGTTTACCAGTTTACCACAAGGAATAAAGTGTCAAAAGTCCCCATCAGTCCCATGTGAGCTTAGGGACTTATTCGGGGCCCAAGGTCAAAATTTTAGGTTTTTTGGATTTTTCTCAAAAACGGTAAGTTTTATCGAAAAAGTACCTCAGAGCAAAGTTGTAGATCTTAAAATTCTCTATAAAAATGATCTCTATGATTTTTTCTCTAAGACCCACTATTTCCCAGATATTACGCTTGTAAGAATCATGTTCTACATAGTATGCACACATACGCCACGTATTAGTCCGGTCATTTTAGACAATTGAAATAAAGAAAATTCCGACAGAGCCAAATCTTCGTAGAGACCTTAGGTTTACCACAAGGAATAAAGTGTCAAAGTCCCCATCAGGTCCCATGTGAGCTTAGGGACTTATTCGGGGCCCAAGGTCAAAATTTTAGGTTTTTTGGATTTTTCTCGAAAACGGTAAGTTTTATCGAAAAAGTACCTCAGAGCAAAGTTGTAGATCTTAAATTCTCTATAAAAATGATCTCTATGATTTTTTCTCTAAGACCCACTATTTCCCAGATATTACGCTTGTAAGAATCATGTTCTACATAGTATGCACACATACGCCACGTATTAGTCCGGTCAGTTTAGACAATTGAAATAAAGAAAATTCCGACAGAGCCAAATCTTCGTAGAGACCTTAGGTTTACCAGTTTACCACAAGGAATAAAGTGTCAAAAGTCCCCATCAGTCCCATGTGAGCTTAGGGACTTATTCGGGGCCCAAGGTCAAAATTTTAGGTTTTTTGGATTTTTCTCGAAAACGGTAAGTTTTATCGAAAAAGTACCTCAGAGCAAAGTTGTAGATCTTAAAATTCTCTATAAAAATGATCCCTATGATTTTTTCTCTAAGACCCACTATTTCCCAGATATTACGCTTGTAAGAATCATGTTCTACATAGTATGCATCTACATAGTTTTTGGATTTTTCTCGAAAACGGTAAGTTTTATCGAAAAAGTACCTCAGAGCAAAGTTGTAGATCTTAAAATTCTCTATAAAAATGGTATCTATGTTTTTTCTCTAAGACCCACTATTTCCTAGATATTGCGCTTGTAAGAATCATGTTCTACATAGTATGCACACATATGCCACGTATTAGTCCGGTCATTTTAGACAATTGAAATAAAGAAAATTCCGACAGAGCCAAATCTTCGTAGAGACCTTAGGTTTACCAGTTTACCACAAGGAATAAAGTGTCAAAAGTCCCCATCAGTCCCATGTGAGCTTAGGGACTTATTCGGGGCAAAGAAAATTCCGACAGAGCCAAATCTTCGTAGAGACCTTAGGTTTACCACAAGGAATAAAGTGTCAAAAGTCCCCATCAGTCCCATGTGAGCTTAGGGACTTATTCGGGGCCCAAGGTCAAAATTTTAGGTTTTTTGGATTTTTCTCGAAAACGGTAAGTTTTATCGAAAAAGTACCTCAGAGCAAAGTTGTAGATCTTAAAATTCTCTATAAAAATGATCCCTATGATTTTTTCTCTAAGACCCACTATTTCCCAGATATTACGCTTGTAAGAATCATGTTCTACATAGTATGCATCTACATAGTTTTTGGATTTTTCTCGAAAACGGTAAGTTTTATCGAAAAAGTACCTCAGAGCAAAGTTGTAGATCTTAAAATTCTCTATAAAAATGGTATCTATGTTTTTTCTCTAAGACCCACTATTTCCTAGATATTGCGCTTGTAAGAATCATGTTCTACATAGTATGCACACATATGCCACGTATTAGTCCGGTCATTTTAGACAATTGAAATAAAGAAAATTCCGACAGAGCCAAATCTTCGTAGAGACCTTAGGTTTACCAGTTTACCACAAGGAATAAAGTGTCAAAAGTCCCCATCAGTCCCATGTGAGCTTAGGGACTTATTCGGGGCCCAAGGTCAAAATTTTAGGTTTTTTGGATTTTTCTCAAAAACGGTAAGTTTTATCGAAAAAGTACCTCAGAGCAAAGTTGTAGATCTTAAAATTCTCTATAAAAATGATCTCTATGATTTTTTCTCTAAGACCCACTATTTCCCAGATATTACGCTTGTAAGAATCATGTTCTACATAGTATGCACACATACGCCACGTATTAGTCCGGTCATTTTAGACAATTGAATAAAAGAAAATTCCGACAGAGCCAAATCTTCGTAGAGACCTTAGGTTTACCAGTTTACCACAAGGAATAAAGTGTCAAAAGTCCCCATCAGTCCATGTGAGCTTAGGGACTTATTCGGGGCCCAGGTCAAAATTTTAGGTTTTTTTGGATTTTTCTCGAAAACGGTAAGTTTTATCGAAAAAGTACCTCAGAGCAAAGTTGTAGATCTTAAAATTCTCTATAAAAATGGTATGTATGTTTTTTCTCTAAGACCCACTATTTCCTAGATATTGCGCTTGTAAGAATCATGTTCTACATAGTATGCACACACATGCCACGTATTAGTCCGGTCATTTTAGACAATTGAAATAAAGAAAATTCCGACAGAGCCAAATCTTCGTAGAGACCTTAGGTTTACCAGTTTACCACAAGGAATAAAGTGTCAAAAGTCCCCATCAGTCCCATGTGAGCTTAGGGACTTATTCGGGGCCCAAGGTCAAAATTTTAGGTTTTTTGGATTTTTCGAGAAAACGGTAAGTTTATCGAAAAAGTACCATCAGAGCAAAGTTGTAGATCTTAAAATTCTCTATAAAAATGGTATCTATGTTTTTTCTCTAAGACCCACTATTTTCTAGATATTGCGCTTGTAAGAATCATGTTCTACATAGTATGCACACATATGCCACGTATTAGTCCGGTCATTTTAGACAATTGAAATAAAGAAAATTCCGACAGAGCCAAATCTTCGTAGAGACCTTAGGTTTACCAGTTTACCACAAGGAATAAAGTGTCAAAAGTCCCCATCAGTCCCATGTGAGCTTAGGGACTTATTCGGGGCCCAAGGTCAAAATTTTAGGTTTTTTTGGATTTTTCTCAAAAACGGTATAGTTTTATCGAAAAAGTACCTCAGAGCAAAGTTGTAGATCTTAAAATTCTCTATAAAAATGATCTCTATGATTTTTTCTCTAAGACCCACTATTTCCCAGATATTACGCTTGTAAGAATCATGTTCTACATAGTATGCACACATACGCCACGTATTAGTCCGGTCATTTTAGACAATGAAATAAAGAAAATTCCGACAGAGCCAAATCTTCGTAGAGACCTTAGGTTTACCACAAGGAATAAAGTGTCAAAAGTCCCCATCAGTCCCATGTGAGCTTAGGGACTTATTCGGGGCCCAAGGTCAAAATTTTAGGTTTTTTGAATTTTTCTCGAAAACGGTAAGTTTTATCGAAAAAGTACTTCAGAGCAAAGTTGTAGATCTTAAAATTCTCTATAAAAATGATCTCTATGATTTTTTCTCTAAGACCCACTATTTCCCAGATATTACGCTTGTAAGAATCATGTTCTACATAGTATGCACACATACGCCACGTATTAGTCCGGTCATTTTAGACAATTGAAATAAAGAAAATTCCGACAGAGCCAAATCTTCGTAGAGACCTTAGGTTTACCAGTTTACCACAAGGAATAAAGTGTCAAAAGTCCCCATCAGTCCCATGTGAGCTTAGGGACTTATTCGGGGCCCAAGGTCAAAATTTTAGGTTTTTTGGATTTTTCTCGAAAACGGTAAGTTTTATCGAAAAAGTACCTCAGAGCAAAGTTGTAGATCTTAAAATTTCTCTATAAAAATGATCCCTATGATTTTTTCTCTAAGACCCACTATTTCCCAGATATTACGCTTGTAAGAATCATGTTCTACATAGTATGCATCTACATAGTTTTTTGGATTTTTCTCGAAAACGGTAAGTTTTATCGAAAAAGTACCTCAGAGCAAAGTTGTAGATCTTAAAATTCTCTATAAAAATGGTATCTATGTTTTTTTTCTAAGACCCACTATTTCCTAGATATTGCGCTTGTAAGAATCATGTTCTACATAGTATGCACACATATGCCACGTATTAGTCCGGTCATTTTAGACAATTGAAATAAAGAAAATTCCGGACAGAGCCTCAAATCTTCGTAGAGACCTTAGGTTTACCAGTTTACCACAAGGAATAAAGTGTCAAAAGTCCCCATCAGTCCCATGTGAGCTTAGGGACTTATTCGGGGCCCAAGGTCAAAAATCAGTCCGGTCATTTTAGACAATTGAAATAAAGAAAATTCCGACAGAGCCAAATCTTCGTAGAGACCTTAGGTTTACCACAAGGAATAAAGTGTCAAAAGTCCCCATCAGTCCCATGTGAGCTTCGGGACTTATTCGGGGCCCAAGGTCAAAATTTTAGTTTTTTTTTGGATTTTTCTCGAAAACGGTAAGTTTTATCGAAAAAAGTACCTCAGAGCAAAGTTGTAGATCTTAAAATTCTCTATAAAAATGATCCCTATGATTTTTTCTCTAAGACCCACTATTTCCCAGATATTACGCTTGTAAGAATCATGTTCTACATAGTATGCATCTACATAGTTTTTTGGATTTTTCTCGAAAACGGTAAGTTTTATCGAAAAAGTACCTCAGAGCAAAGTTGTAGATCTTAAAATTCTCTATAAAAATGGTATCTATGTTTTTTCTCTAAGACCCCACTATTTCCTAGATATTGCGCTTGTAAGAATCATGTTCTACATAGTATGCACACATATGCCACGTATTAGTCCGGTCATTTTAGACAATTGAAATAAAGAAAATTCCGACAGAGCCAAATCTTCGTAGAGACCTTAGGTTTACCAGTTTACCACAAGGAATAAAGTGTCAAAAGTCCCCATCAGTCCCATGTGAGCTTAGGGACTTATTCGGGGCCCAAGGTCAAAATTTAGGTTTTTTTGGATTTTTCTCGAAAACGGTAAGTTTTATCGAAAAAGTACCTCAGAGCAAAGTTGTAGATCTTAAAATTCTCTATAAAAATGATCTCTATGATTTTTTCTCTAAGACCACTATTTCCCAGATATTACGCTTGTAAGAATCATGTTCTACCATAGTATGCACACATACGCCACGTATTAGTCCGGTCATTTT
>CALYMW010000163.1:97795-313816 GCA_944588485.1 Phosphuga atrata | reverse complement strand
CTAGTCTTGTCTGTCTAGTCTTGTCTGTCTAGTCTTGTCTGTCTAGTCTTGTCTGTCTAGTCTTGTCTGTCTAGTCTTGTCTGTCTAGTCTTGTCTGTCTAGTCTTGTCTGTCTAGTCTTGTCTGTCTAGTCTTGTCTGTCTAGTCTTGTCTGTCTAGTCTTGTCTGTCTAGTCTTGTCTGTCTAGTCTTGTCTGTCTAGTCTTGTCTGTCTAGTCTTGTCTGTCTAGTCTGGTCTGTCTAGTCTTGTCTGTCTAGTCTTGTCTGTCTAGTCTTGTCTGTCTTGTCTTGTCTGTCTAGTCTTCTCTGTCTAGTCTTGTCTGTCTAGTCTTCTCTGTCTAGTCTTGTCTGTCTAGTCTTGTCTGTCTAGTCTTGTCTGTCTAGTCTTGTCTGTCTAGTCTGTCTAGTCTTGTCTGTCTAGTCTTGTCTGTCTAGTCTTGTCTGTCTAGTCTTGTCTGTCTAGTCTTGTCTGTCTAGTCTTGTCTGTCTAGTCTTGTCTGTCTAGTCTTGTCTGTCTAGTCTTGTCTGTCTAGTCTTGTCTGTCTAGTCTTGTCTGTCTAGTCTTGTCTGTCTAGTCTTGTCTGTCTAGTCTTGTCTGTCTAGTCTTGTCTGTCTAGTCTTGTCTGTCTAGTCTTGTCTGTCTAGTCTTGTCTGTCTAGTCTTGTCTGTCTAGTCTTGTCTGTCTAGTCTTGTCTGTCTAGTCTTGTCTGTCTAGTCTTGTCTGTCTAGTCTTGTCTGTCTAGTCTTGTCTGTCTAGTCTTGTCTGTCTAGTCTTGTCTGTCTAGTCTTGTCTGTCTAGTCTTGTCTGTCTAGTTCTTGTCTGTCTAGTCTTGTCTGTCTAGTCTTGTCTGTCTAGTCTTGTCTGTCTAGTCTTGTCTGTCTAGTCTTGTCTGTCTAGTCTTGTCTGTCTAGTCTTGTCTGTCTAGTCTTGTCTGTCTAGTCTTGTCTGTCTAGTCTTGTCTGTCTAGTCTTGTCTGTCTAGTCTTGTCTGTCTAGTCTTGTCTGTCTAGTCTTGTCTGTCTAGTCTTGTCTGTCTAGTCTTGTCTGTCTAGTCTTGTCTGTCTAGTCTTGTCTGTCTAGTCTTGTCTGTCTAGTCTTGTCTGTCTAGTCTTGTCTGTCTAGTCTTGTCTGTCTAGTCTTGTCTGTCTAGTCTTGTCTGTCTAGTCTTGTCTGTCTAGTCTTGTCTGTCTAGTCTTGTCTGTCTAGTCTTGTCTGTCTAGTCTTGTCTGTCTAGTCTTGTCTGTCTAGTCTTGTCTGTCTAGTCTTGTCTGTCTAGTCTTGTCTGTCTAGTCTTGTCTGTCTAGTCTTGTCTGTCTAGTCTTGTCTGTCTAGTCTTGTCTGTCTAGTCTTGTCTGTCTAGTCTTGTCTGTCTAGTCTTGTCTGTCTAGTCTTGTCTGTCTAGTCTTGTCTGTCTAGTCTTGTCTGTCTAGTCTTGTCTGTCTAGTCTTGTCTGTCTAGTCTTGTCTGTCTAGTCTTGTCTGTCTAGTCTTGTCTGTCTAGTCTTGTCTGTCTAGTCTTGTCTGTCTAGTCTTGTCTGTCTAGTCTTGTCTGTCTAGTCTTGTCTGTCTAGTCTTGTCTGTCTAGTCTTGTCTGTCTAGTCTTGTCTGTCTAGTCTTGTCTGTCTAGTCTTGTCTGTCTAGTCTTGTCTGTCTAGTCTTGTCTGTCTAGTCTTGTCTGTCTAGTCTTGTCTGTCTAGTCTTGTCTGTCTAGTCTTGTCTGTCTAGTCTTGTCTGTCTAGTCTTGTCTGTCTAGTCTTGTCTGTCTAGTCTTGTCTGTCTAGTCTTGTCTGTCTAGTCTTGTCTGTCTAGTCTTGTCTGTCTAGTCTTGTCTGTCTAGTCTTGTCTGTCTAGTCTTGTCTGTCTAGTCTTGTCTGTCTAGTCTTGTCTGTCTAGTCTTGTCTGTCTAGTCTTGTCTGTCTAGTCTTGTCTGTCTAGTCTTGTCTGTCTAGTCTTGTCTGTCTAGTCTTGTCTGTCTAGTCTTGTCTGTCTAGTCTTGTCTGTCTAGTCTTGTCTGTCTAGTCTTGTCTGTCTAGTCTTGTCTGTCTAGTCTTGTCTGTCTAGTCTTGTCTGTCTAGTCTTGTCTGTCTAGTCTTGTCTGTCTAGTCTTGTCTGTCTAGTCTTGTCTGTCTAGTCTTGTCTGTCTAGTCTTGTCTGTCTAGTCTTGTCTGTCTAGTCTTGTCTGTCTAGTCTTGTCTGTCTAGTCTTGTCTGTCTAGTCTTGTCTGTCTAGTCTTGTCTGTCTAGTCTTGTCTGTCTAGTCTTGTCTGTCTAGTCTTGTCTGTCTAGTCTTGTCTGTCTAGTCTTGTCTGTCTAGTCTTGTCTGTCTAGTCTTGTCTGTCTAGTCTTGTCTGTCTAGTCTTGTCTGTCTAGTCTTGTCTGTCTAGTCTTGTCTGTCTAGTCTTGTCTGTCTAGTCTTGTCTGTCTAGTCTTGTCTGTCTAGTCTTGTCTGTCTAGTCTTGTCTGTCTAGTCTTGTCTGTCTAGTCTTGTCTGTCTAGTCTTGTCTGTCTAGTCTTGTCTGTCTAGTCTTGTCTGTCTAGTCTTGTCTGTCTAGTCTTGTCTGTCTAGTCTTGTCTGTCTAGTCTTGTCTGTCTAGTCTTGTCTGTCTAGTCTTGTCTGTCTAGTCTTGTCTGTCTAGTCTTGTCTGTCTAGTCTTGTCTGTCTAGTCTTGTCTGTCTAGTCTTGTCTGTCTAGTCTTGTCTGTCTAGTCTTGTCTGTCTAGTCTTGTCTGTCTAGTCTTGTCTGTCTAGTCTTGTCTGTCTAGTCTTGTCTGTCTAGTCTTGTCTGTCTAGTCTTGTCTGTCTAGTCTTGTCTGTCTAGTCTTGTCTGTCTAGTCTTGTCTGTCTAGTCTTGTCTGTCTAGTCTTGTCTGTCTAGTCTTGTCTGTCTAGTCTTGTCTGTCTAGTCTTGTCTGTCTAGTCTTGTCTGTCTAGTCTTGTCTGTCTAGTCTTGTCTGTCTAGTCTTGTCTGTCTAGTCTTGTCTGTCTAGTCTTGTCTGTCTAGTCTTGTCTGTCTAGTCTTGTCTGTCTAGTCTTGTCTGTCTAGTCTTGTCTGTCTAGTCTTGTCTGTCTAGTCTTGTCTGTCTAGTCTTGTCTGTCTAGTCTTGTCTGTCTAGTCTTGTCTGTCTAGTCTTGTCTGTCTAGTCTTGTCTGTCTAGTCTTGTCTGTCTAGTCTTGTCTGTCTAGTCTTGTCTGTCTAGTCTTGTCTGTCTAGTCTTGTCTGTCTAGTCTTGTCTGTCTAGTCTTGTCTGTCTAGTCTTGTCTGTCTAGTCTTGTCTGTCTAGTCTTGTCTGTCTAGTCTTGTCTGTCTAGTCTTGTCTGTCTAGTCTTGTCTGTCTAGTCTTGTCTGTCTAGTCTTGTCTGTCTAGTCTTGTCTGTCTAGTCTTGTCTGTCTAGTCTTGTCTGTCTAGTCTTGTCTGTCTAGTCTTGTCTGTCTAGTCTTGTCTGTCTAGTCTTGTCTGTCTAGTCTTGTCTGTCTAGTCTTGTCTGTCTAGTCTTGTCTGTCTAGTCTTGTCTGTCTAGTCTTGTCTGTCTAGTCTTGTCTGTCTAGTCTTGTCTGTCTAGTCTTGTCTGTCTAGTCTTGTCTGTCTAGTCTTGTCTGTCTAGTCTTGTCTGTCTAGTCTTGTCTGTCTAGTCTTGTCTGTCTAGTCTTGTCTGTCTAGTCTTGTCTGTCTAGTCTTGTCTGTCTAGTCTTGTCTGTCTAGTCTTGTCTGTCTAGTCTTGTCTGTCTAGTCTTGTCTGTCTAGTCTTGTCTGTCTAGTCTTGTCTGTCTAGTCTTGTCTGTCTAGTCTTGTCTGTCTAGTCTTGTCTGTCTAGTCTTGTCTGTCTAGTCTTGTCTGTCTAGTCTTGTCTGTCTAGTCTTGTCTGTCTAGTCTTGTCTGTCTAGTCTTGTCTGTCTAGTCTTGTCTGTCTAGTCTTGTCTGTCTAGTCTTGTCTGTCTAGTCTTGTCTGTCTAGTCTTGTCTGTCTAGTCTTGTCTGTCTAGTCTTGTCTGTCTAGTCTTGTCTGTCTAGTCTTGTCTGTCTAGTCTTGTCTGTCTAGTCTTGTCTGTCTAGTCTTGTCTGTCTAGTCTTGTCTGTCTAGTCTTGTCTGTCTAGTCTTGTCTGTCTAGTCTTGTCTGTCTAGTCTTGTCTGTCTAGTCTTGTCTGTCTAGTCTTGTCTGTCTAGTCTTGTCTGTCTAGTCTTGTCTGTCTAGTCTTGTCTGTCTAGTCTTGTCTGTCTAGTCTTGTCTGTCTAGTCTTGTCTGTCTAGTCTTGTCTGTCTAGTCTTGTCTGTCTAGTCTTGTCTGTCTAGTCTTGTCTGTCTAGTCTTGTCTGTCTAGTCTTGTCTGTCTAGTCTTGTCTGTCTAGTCTTGTCTGTCTAGTCTTGTCTGTCTAGTCTTGTCTGTCTAGTCTTGTCTGTCTAGTCTTGTCTGTCTAGTCTTGTCTGTCTAGTCTTGTCTGTCTAGTCTTGTCTGTCTAGTCTTGTCTGTCTAGTCTTGTCTGTCTAGTCTTGTCTGTCTAGTCTTGTCTGTCTAGTCTTGTCTGTCTAGTCTTGTCTGTCTAGTCTTGTCTGTCTAGTCTTGTCTGTCTAGTCTTGTCTGTCTAGTCTTGTCTGTCTAGTCTTGTCTGTCTAGTCTTGTCTGTCTAGTCTTGTCTGTCTAGTCTTGTCTGTCTAGTCTTGTCTGTCTAGTCTTGTCTGTCTAGTCTTGTCTGTCTAGTCTTGTCTGTCTAGTCTTGTCTGTCTAGTCTTGTCTGTCTAGTCTTGTCTGTCTAGTCTTGTCTGTCTAGTCTTGTCTGTCTAGTCTTGTCTGTCTAGTCTTGTCTGTCTAGTCTTGTCTGTCTAGTCTTGTCTGTCTAGTCTTGTCTGTCTAGTCTTGTCTGTCTAGTCTTGTCTGTCTAGTCTTGTCTGTCTAGTCTTGTCTGTCTAGTCTTGTCTGTCTAGTCTTGTCTGTCTAGTCTTGTCTGTCTAGTCTTGTCTGTCTAGTCTTGTCTGTCTAGTCTTGTCTGTCTAGTCTTGTCTGTCTAGTCTTGTCTGTCTAGTCTTGTCTGTCTAGTCTTGTCTGTCTAGTCTTGTCTGTCTAGTCTTGTCTGTCTAGTCTTGTCTGTCTAGTCTTGTCTGTCTAGTCTTGTCTGTCTAGTCTTGTCTGTCTAGTCTTGTCTGTCTAGTCTTGTCTGTCTAGTCTTGTCTGTCTAGTCTTGTCTGTCTAGTCTTGTCTGTCTAGTCTTGTCTGTCTAGTCTTGTCTGTCTAGTCTTGTCTGTCTAGTCTTGTCTGTCTAGTCTTGTCTGTCTAGTCTTGTCTGTCTAGTCTTGTCTGTCTAGTCTTGTCTGTCTAGTCTTGTCTGTCTAGTCTTGTCTGTCTAGTCTTGTCTGTCTAGTCTTGTCTGTCTAGTCTTGTCTGTCTAGTCTTGTCTGTCTAGTCTTGTCTGTCTAGTCTTGTCTGTCTAGTCTTGTCTGTCTAGTCTTGTCTGTCTAGTCTTGTCTGTCTAGTCTTGTCTGTCTAGTCTTGTCTGTCTAGTCTTGTCTGTCTAGTCTTGTCTGTCTAGTCTTGTCTGTCTAGTCTTGTCTGTCTAGTCTTGTCTGTCTAGTCTTGTCTGTCTAGTCTTGTCTGTCTAGTCTTGTCTGTCTAGTCTTGTCTGTCTAGTCTTGTCTGTCTAGTCTTGTCTGTCTAGTCTTGTCTGTCTAGTCTTGTCTGTCTAGTCTTGTCTGTCTAGTCTTGTCTGTCTAGTCTTGTCTGTCTAGTCTTGTCTGTCTAGTCTTGTCTGTCTAGTCTTGTCTGTCTAGTCTTGTCTGTCTAGTCTTGTCTGTCTAGTCTTGTCTGTCTAGTCTTGTCTGTCTAGTCTTGTCTGTCTAGTCTTGTCTGTCTAGTCTTGTCTGTCTAGTCTTGTCTGTCTAGTCTTGTCTGTCTAGTCTTGTCTGTCTAGTCTTGTCTGTCTAGTCTTGTCTGTCTAGTCTTGTCTGTCTAGTCTTGTCTGTCTAGTCTTGTCTGTCTAGTCTTGTCTGTCTAGTCTTGTCTGTCTAGTCTTGTCTGTCTAGTCTTGTCTGTCTAGTCTTGTCTGTCTAGTCTTGTCTGTCTAGTCTTGTCTGTCTAGTCTTGTCTGTCTAGTCTTGTCTGTCTAGTCTTGTCTGTCTAGTCTTGTCTGTCTAGTCTTGTCTGTCTAGTCTTGTCTGTCTAGTCTTGTCTGTCTAGTCTTGTCTGTCTAGTCTTGTCTGTCTAGTCTTGTCTGTCTAGTCTTGTCTGTCTAGTCTTGTCTGTCTAGTCTTGTCTGTCTAGTCTTGTCTGTCTAGTCTTGTCTGTCTAGTCTTGTCTGTCTAGTCTTGTCTGTCTAGTCTTGTCTGTCTAGTCTTGTCTGTCTAGTCTTGTCTGTCTAGTCTTGTCTGTCTAGTCTTGTCTGTCTAGTCTTGTCTGTCTAGTCTTGTCTGTCTAGTCTTGTCTGTCTAGTCTTGTCTGTCTAGTCTTGTCTGTCTAGTCTTGTCTGTCTAGTCTTGTCTGTCTAGTCTTGTCTGTCTAGTCTTGTCTGTCTAGTCTTGTCTGTCTAGTCTTGTCTGTCTAGTCTTGTCTGTCTAGTCTTGTCTGTCTAGTCTTGTCTGTCTAGTCTTGTCTGTCTAGTCTTGTCTGTCTAGTCTTGTCTGTCTAGTCTTGTCTGTCTAGTCTTGTCTGTCTAGTCTTGTCTGTCTAGTCTTGTCTGTCTAGTCTTGTCTGTCTAGTCTTGTCTGTCTAGTCTTGTCTGTCTAGTCTTGTCTGTCTAGTCTTGTCTGTCTAGTCTTGTCTGTCTAGTCTTGTCTGTCTAGTCTTGTCTGTCTAGTCTTGTCTGTCTAGTCTTGTCTGTCTAGTCTTGTCTGTCTAGTCTTGTCTGTCTAGTCTTGTCTGTCTAGTCTTGTCTGTCTAGTCTTGTCTGTCTAGTCTTGTCTGTCTAGTCTTGTCTGTCTAGTCTTGTCTGTCTAGTCTTGTCTGTCTAGTCTTGTCTGTCTAGTCTTGTCTGTCTAGTCTTGTCTGTCTAGTCTTGTCTGTCTAGTCTTGTCTGTCTAGTCTTGTCTGTCTAGTCTTGTCTGTCTAGTCTTGTCTGTCTAGTCTTGTCTGTCTAGTCTTGTCTGTCTAGTCTTGTCTGTCTAGTCTTGTCTGTCTAGTCTTGTCTGTCTAGTCTTGTCTGTCTAGTCTTGTCTGTCTAGTCTTGTCTGTCTAGTCTTGTCTGTCTAGTCTTGTCTGTCTAGTCTTGTCTGTCTAGTCTTGTCTGTCTAGTCTTGTCTGTCTAGTCTTGTCTGTCTAGTCTTGTCTGTCTAGTCTTGTCTGTCTAGTCTTGTCTGTCTAGTCTTGTCTGTCTAGTCTTGTCTGTCTAGTCTTGTCTGTCTAGTCTTGTCTGTCTAGTCTTGTCTGTCTAGTCTTGTCTGTCTAGTCTTGTCTGTCTAGTCTTGTCTGTCTAGTCTTGTCTGTCTAGTCTTGTCTGTCTAGTCTTGTCTGTCTAGTCTTGTCTGTCTAGTCTTGTCTGTCTAGTCTTGTCTGTCTAGTCTTGTCTGTCTAGTCTTGTCTGTCTAGTCTTGTCTGTCTAGTCTTGTCTGTCTAGTCTTGTCTGTCTAGTCTTGTCTGTCTAGTCTTGTCTGTCTAGTCTTGTCTGTCTAGTCTTGTCTGTCTAGTCTTGTCTGTCTAGTCTTGTCTGTCTAGTCTTGTCTGTCTAGTCTTGTCTGTCTAGTCTTGTCTGTCTAGTCTTGTCTGTCTAGTCTTGTCTGTCTAGTCTTGTCTGTCTAGTCTTGTCTGTCTAGTCTTGTCTGTCTAGTCTTGTCTGTCTAGTCTTGTCTGTCTAGTCTTGTCTGTCTAGTCTTGTCTGTCTAGTCTTGTCTGTCTAGTCTTGTCTGTCTAGTCTTGTCTGTCTAGTCTTGTCTGTCTAGTCTTGTCTGTCTAGTCTTGTCTGTCTAGTCTTGTCTGTCTAGTCTTGTCTGTCTAGTCTTGTCTGTCTAGTCTTGTCTGTCTAGTCTTGTCTGTCTAGTCTTGTCTGTCTAGTCTTGTCTGTCTAGTCTTGTCTGTCTAGTCTTGTCTGTCTAGTCTTGTCTGTCTAGTCTTGTCTGTCTAGTCTTGTCTGTCTAGTCTTGTCTGTCTAGTCTTGTCTGTCTAGTCTTGTCTGTCTAGTCTTGTCTGTCTAGTCTTGTCTGTCTAGTCTTGTCTGTCTAGTCTTGTCTGTCTAGTCTTGTCTGTCTAGTCTTGTCTGTCTAGTCTTGTCTGTCTAGTCTTGTCTGTCTAGTCTTGTCTGTCTAGTCTTGTCTGTCTAGTCTTGTCTGTCTAGTCTTGTCTGTCTAGTCTTGTCTGTCTAGTCTTGTCTGTCTAGTCTTGTCTGTCTAGTCTTGTCTGTCTAGTCTTGTCTGTCTAGTCTTGTCTGTCTAGTCTTGTCTGTCTAGTCTTGTCTGTCTAGTCTTGTCTGTCTAGTCTTGTCTGTCTAGTCTTGTCTGTCTAGTCTTGTCTGTCTAGTCTTGTCTGTCTAGTCTTGTCTGTCTAGTCTTGTCTGTCTAGTCTTGTCTGTCTAGTCTTGTCTGTCTAGTCTTGTCTGTCTAGTCTTGTCTGTCTAGTCTTGTCTGTCTAGTCTTGTCTGTCTAGTCTTGTCTGTCTAGTCTTGTCTGTCTAGTCTTGTCTGTCTAGTCTTGTCTGTCTAGTCTTGTCTGTCTAGTCTTGTCTGTCTAGTCTTGTCTGTCTAGTCTTGTCTGTCTAGTCTTGTCTGTCTAGTCTTGTCTGTCTAGTCTTGTCTGTCTAGTCTTGTCTGTCTAGTCTTGTCTGTCTAGTCTTGTCTGTCTAGTCTTGTCTGTCTAGTCTTGTCTGTCTAGTCTTGTCTGTCTAGTCTTGTCTGTCTAGTCTTGTCTGTCTAGTCTTGTCTGTCTAGTCTTGTCTGTCTAGTCTTGTCTGTCTAGTCTTGTCTGTCTAGTCTTGTCTGTCTAGTCTTGTCTGTCTAGTCTTGTCTGTCTAGTCTTGTCTGTCTAGTCTTGTCTGTCTAGTCTTGTCTGTCTAGTCTTGTCTGTCTAGTCTTGTCTGTCTAGTCTTGTCTGTCTAGTCTTGTCTGTCTAGTCTTGTCTGTCTAGTCTTGTCTGTCTAGTCTTGTCTGTCTAGTCTTGTCTGTCTAGTCTTGTCTGTCTAGTCTTGTCTGTCTAGTCTTGTCTGTCTAGTCTTGTCTGTCTAGTCTTGTCTGTCTAGTCTTGTCTGTCTAGTCTTGTCTGTCTAGTCTTGTCTGTCTAGTCTTGTCTGTCTAGTCTTGTCTGTCTAGTCTTGTCTGTCTAGTCTTGTCTGTCTAGTCTTGTCTGTCTAGTCTTGTCTGTCTAGTCTTGTCTGTCTAGTCTTGTCTGTCTAGTCTTGTCTGTCTAGTCTTGTCTGTCTAGTCTTGTCTGTCTAGTCTTGTCTGTCTAGTCTTGTCTGTCTAGTCTTGTCTGTCTAGTCTTGTCTGTCTAGTCTTGTCTGTCTAGTCTTGTCTGTCTAGTCTTGTCTGTCTAGTCTTGTCTGTCTAGTCTTGTCTGTCTAGTCTTGTCTGTCTAGTCTTGTCTGTCTAGTCTTGTCTGTCTAGTCTTGTCTGTCTAGTCTTGTCTGTCTAGTCTTGTCTGTCTAGTCTTGTCTGTCTAGTCTTGTCTGTCTAGTCTTGTCTGTCTAGTCTTGTCTGTCTAGTCTTGTCTGTCTAGTCTTGTCTGTCTAGTCTTGTCTGTCTAGTCTTGTCTGTCTAGTCTTGTCTGTCTAGTCTTGTCTGTCTAGTCTTGTCTGTCTAGTCTTGTCTGTCTAGTCTTGTCTGTCTAGTCTTGTCTGTCTAGTCTTGTCTGTCTAGTCTTGTCTGTCTAGTCTTGTCTGTCTAGTCTTGTCTGTCTAGTCTTGTCTGTCTAGTCTTGTCTGTCTAGTCTTGTCTGTCTAGTCTTGTCTGTCTAGTCTTGTCTGTCTAGTCTTGTCTGTCTAGTCTTGTCTGTCTAGTCTTGTCTGTCTAGTCTTGTCTGTCTAGTCTTGTCTGTCTAGTCTTGTCTGTCTAGTCTTGTCTGTCTAGTCTTGTCTGTCTAGTCTTGTCTGTCTAGTCTTGTCTGTCTAGTCTTGTCTGTCTAGTCTTGTCTGTCTAGTCTTGTCTGTCTAGTCTTGTCTGTCTAGTCTTGTCTGTCTAGTCTTGTCTGTCTAGTCTTGTCTGTCTAGTCTTGTCTGTCTAGTCTTGTCTGTCTAGTCTTGTCTGTCTAGTCTTGTCTGTCTAGTCTTGTCTGTCTAGTCTTGTCTGTCTAGTCTTGTCTGTCTAGTCTTGTCTGTCTAGTCTTGTCTGTCTAGTCTTGTCTGTCTAGTCTTGTCTGTCTAGTCTTGTCTGTCTAGTCTTGTCTGTCTAGTCTTGTCTGTCTAGTCTTGTCTGTCTAGTCTTGTCTGTCTAGTCTTGTCTGTCTAGTCTTGTCTGTCTAGTCTTGTCTGTCTAGTCTTGTCTGTCTAGTCTTGTCTGTCTAGTCTTGTCTGTCTAGTCTTGTCTGTCTAGTCTTGTCTGTCTAGTCTTGTCTGTCTAGTCTTGTCTGTCTAGTCTTGTCTGTCTAGTCTTGTCTGTCTAGTCTTGTCTGTCTAGTCTTGTCTGTCTAGTCTTGTCTGTCTAGTCTTGTCTGTCTAGTCTTGTCTGTCTAGTCTTGTCTGTCTAGTCTTGTCTGTCTAGTCTTGTCTGTCTAGTCTTGTCTGTCTAGTCTTGTCTGTCTAGTCTTGTCTGTCTAGTCTTGTCTGTCTAGTCTTGTCTGTCTAGTCTTGTCTGTCTAGTCTTGTCTGTCTAGTCTTGTCTGTCTAGTCTTGTCTGTCTAGTCTTGTCTGTCTAGTCTTGTCTGTCTAGTCTTGTCTGTCTAGTCTTGTCTGTCTAGTCTTGTCTGTCTAGTCTTGTCTGTCTAGTCTTGTCTGTCTAGTCTTGTCTGTCTAGTCTTGTCTGTCTAGTCTTGTCTGTCTAGTCTTGTCTGTCTAGTCTTGTCTGTCTAGTCTTGTCTGTCTAGTCTTGTCTGTCTAGTCTTGTCTGTCTAGTCTTGTCTGTCTAGTCTTGTCTGTCTAGTCTTGTCTGTCTAGTCTTGTCTGTCTAGTCTTGTCTGTCTAGTCTTGTCTGTCTAGTCTTGTCTGTCTAGTCTTGTCTGTCTAGTCTTGTCTGTCTAGTCTTGTCTGTCTAGTCTTGTCTGTCTAGTCTTGTCTGTCTAGTCTTGTCTGTCTAGTCTTGTCTGTCTAGTCTTGTCTGTCTAGTCTTGTCTGTCTAGTCTTGTCTGTCTAGTCTTGTCTGTCTAGTCTTGTCTGTCTAGTCTTGTCTGTCTAGTCTTGTCTGTCTAGTCTTGTCTGTCTAGTCTTGTCTGTCTAGTCTTGTCTGTCTAGTCTTGTCTGTCTAGTCTTGTCTGTCTAGTCTTGTCTGTCTAGTCTTGTCTGTCTAGTCTTGTCTGTCTAGTCTTGTCTGTCTAGTCTTGTCTGTCTAGTCTTGTCTGTCTAGTCTTGTCTGTCTAGTCTTGTCTGTCTAGTCTTGTCTGTCTAGTCTTGTCTGTCTAGTCTTGTCTGTCTAGTCTTGTCTGTCTAGTCTTGTCTGTCTAGTCTTGTCTGTCTAGTCTTGTCTGTCTAGTCTTGTCTGTCTAGTCTTGTCTGTCTAGTCTTGTCTGTCTAGTCTTGTCTGTCTAGTCTTGTCTGTCTAGTCTTGTCTGTCTAGTCTTGTCTGTCTAGTCTTGTCTGTCTAGTCTTGTCTGTCTAGTCTTGTCTGTCTAGTCTTGTCTGTCTAGTCTTGTCTGTCTAGTCTTGTCTGTCTAGTCTTGTCTGTCTAGTCTTGTCTGTCTAGTCTTGTCTGTCTAGTCTTGTCTGTCTAGTCTTGTCTGTCTAGTCTTGTCTGTCTAGTCTTGTCTGTCTAGTCTTGTCTGTCTAGTCTTGTCTGTCTAGTCTTGTCTGTCTAGTCTTGTCTGTCTAGTCTTGTCTGTCTAGTCTTGTCTGTCTAGTCTTGTCTGTCTAGTCTTGTCTGTCTAGTCTTGTCTGTCTAGTCTTGTCTGTCTAGTCTTGTCTGTCTAGTCTTGTCTGTCTAGTCTTGTCTGTCTAGTCTTGTCTGTCTAGTCTTGTCTGTCTAGTCTTGTCTGTCTAGTCTTGTCTGTCTAGTCTTGTCTGTCTAGTCTTGTCTGTCTAGTCTTGTCTGTCTAGTCTTGTCTGTCTAGTCTTGTCTGTCTAGTCTTGTCTGTCTAGTCTTGTCTGTCTAGTCTTGTCTGTCTAGTCTTGTCTGTCTAGTCTTGTCTGTCTAGTCTTGTCTGTCTAGTCTTGTCTGTCTAGTCTTGTCTGTCTAGTCTTGTCTGTCTAGTCTTGTCTGTCTAGTCTTGTCTGTCTAGTCTTGTCTGTCTAGTCTTGTCTGTCTAGTCTTGTCTGTCTAGTCTTGTCTGTCTAGTCTTGTCTGTCTAGTCTTGTCTGTCTAGTCTTGTCTGTCTAGTCTTGTCTGTCTAGTCTTGTCTGTCTAGTCTTGTCTGTCTAGTCTTGTCTGTCTAGTCTTGTCTGTCTAGTCTTGTCTGTCTAGTCTTGTCTGTCTAGTCTTGTCTGTCTAGTCTTGTCTGTCTAGTCTTGTCTGTCTAGTCTTGTCTGTCTAGTCTTGTCTGTCTAGTCTTGTCTGTCTAGTCTTGTCTGTCTAGTCTTGTCTGTCTAGTCTTGTCTGTCTAGTCTTGTCTGTCTAGTCTTGTCTGTCTAGTCTTGTCTGTCTAGTCTTGTCTGTCTAGTCTTGTCTGTCTAGTCTTGTCTGTCTAGTCTTGTCTGTCTAGTCTTGTCTGTCTAGTCTTGTCTGTCTAGTCTTGTCTGTCTAGTCTTGTCTGTCTAGTCTTGTCTGTCTAGTCTTGTCTGTCTAGTCTTGTCTGTCTAGTCTTGTCTGTCTAGTCTTGTCTGTCTAGTCTTGTCTGTCTAGTCTTGTCTGTCTAGTCTTGTCTGTCTAGTCTTGTCTGTCTAGTCTTGTCTGTCTAGTCTTGTCTGTCTAGTCTTGTCTGTCTAGTCTTGTCTGTCTAGTCTTGTCTGTCTAGTCTTGTCTGTCTAGTCTTGTCTGTCTAGTCTTGTCTGTCTAGTCTTGTCTGTCTAGTCTTGTCTGTCTAGTCTTGTCTGTCTAGTCTTGTCTGTCTAGTCTTGTCTGTCTAGTCTTGTCTGTCTAGTCTTGTCTGTCTAGTCTTGTCTGTCTAGTCTTGTCTGTCTAGTCTTGTCTGTCTAGTCTTGTCTGTCTAGTCTTGTCTGTCTAGTCTTGTCTGTCTAGTCTTGTCTGTCTAGTCTTGTCTGTCTAGTCTTGTCTGTCTAGTCTTGTCTGTCTAGTCTTGTCTGTCTAGTCTTGTCTGTCTAGTCTTGTCTGTCTAGTCTTGTCTGTCTAGTCTTGTCTGTCTAGTCTTGTCTGTCTAGTCTTGTCTGTCTAGTCTTGTCTGTCTAGTCTTGTCTGTCTAGTCTTGTCTGTCTAGTCTTGTCTGTCTAGTCTTGTCTGTCTAGTCTTGTCTGTCTAGTCTTGTCTGTCTAGTCTTGTCTGTCTAGTCTTGTCTGTCTAGTCTTGTCTGTCTAGTCTTGTCTGTCTAGTCTTGTCTGTCTAGTCTTGTCTGTCTAGTCTTGTCTGTCTAGTCTTGTCTGTCTAGTCTTTTCTGTCTAGTCTTGTCTGTCTAGTCTTGTCTGTCTAGTCTTGTCTGTCTAGTCTTGTCTGTCTAGTCTTGTCTGTCTAGTCTTGTCTGTCTAGTCTTGTCTGTCTAGTCTTGTCTGTCTAGTCTTGTCTGTCTAGTCTTGTCTGTCTAGTCTTGTCTGTCTAGTCTTGTCTGTCTAGTCTTGTCTGTCTAGTCTTGTCTGTCTAGTCTTGTCTGTCTAGTCTTGTCTGTCTAGTCTTGTCTGTCTAGTCTTGTCCCGCCTTGCGTTATGTGGAAGAGCAATCCAACTGCTCTTGCTCTATTTTATGTGAAAGCCGTTCCGTTCTTGACGCATTGAAACACATGAATTCGTCCAGTGAATTGTTAATGGAAACCTGGAAAATAGCTGCTCGTGTATCGAAGAAGATCAAGCTCCAATGGCACTGGGTTAAAGCTCACGCTGGAATCGAGGGTAATGAGAGAGCAGACAGGCTTGCCAAACTTGCAGCAGACATGGAAGATCTCCCCATCGCTTATAGCAGATTGCCTAGGCAAGCACTAAAATCGAATTCCAGGGAACACTTTGAGAATCTCTGGCAGGATAGATGGTGGACGGCTAAAACAGGATTGTGGACCAAGACGTTTATACCATCCATCACAGCCTGGAAAAGCTTTAACGTCAGTCTGTCACACCACTCGGTTCAACTAATCACTGGCCATGGTAACTTCAAGGCGTATCTTCACAGATTTGGCAGGAGGGATTCTCCGTTATGCAAGTGTGGTGAAAACGACACTGCGGAACATGTCATCTTTTCGTGCCCAGATACCGCACAGTGGAGACAAACTCTGGAGCTAGACTTCAAACAAAATGGACTTAACTGGCCTAATAACCAAGAGCAGCTTAAGTCAATTAAAAAGACTAAAGATTGGTGGCTTACCTTCGACAATAATGCGAAAAAACTAACCAGGCTAAACCACGACAGTCGGTTTAGTTAAACAAAGATCAATTATGATACAAACTGAAAATAGGTCTTGACATCAGTAGATTAAGAAACGCAGCCAGCATAGTGTCGAGCTCGACGGAATGCTGACTTTCATATGCACACATATGAAAAATCAAACAAATAGGCTGTCTAGTCTTGTCTGTCTAGTCTTGTCTGTCTAGTCTTGTCTGTCTAGTCTTGTCTGTCTAGTCTTGTCTGTCTAGTCTTGTCTGTCTAGTCTTGTCTGTCTAGTCTTGTCTGTCTAGTCTTGTCTGTCTAGTCTTGTCTGTCTAGTCTTGTCTGTCTAGTCTTGTCTGTCTAGTCTTGTCTGTCTAGTCTTGTCTGTCTAGTCTTGTCTGTCTAGTCTTGTCTGTCTAGTCTTGTCTGTCTAGTCTTGTCTGTCTAGTCTTGTCTGTCTAGTCTTGTCTGTCTAGTCTTGTCTGTCTAGTCTTGTCTGTCTAGTCTTGTCTGTCTAGTCTTGTCTGTCTAGTCTTGTCTGTCTAGTCTTGTCTGTCTAGTCTTGTCTGTCTAGTCTTGTCTGTCTAGTCTTGTCTGTCTAGTCTTGTCTGTCTAGTCTTGTCTGTCTAGTCTTGTCTGTCTAGTCTTGTCTGTCTAGTCTTGTCTGTCTAGTCTTGTCTGTCTAGTCTTGTCTCTCTAGTCTTGTCTGTCTAGTCTTGTCTGTCTAGTCTTGTCTGTCTAGTCTTGTCTGTCTAGTCTTGTCTGTCTAGTCTTGTCTGTCTAGTCTTGTCTGTCTAGTCTTGTCTGTCTAGTCTTGTCTGTCTAGTCTTGTCTGTCTAGTCTTGTCTGTCTAGTCTTGTCTGTCTAGTCTTGTCTGTCTAGTCTTGTCTGTCTAGTCTTGTCTGTCTAGTCTTGTCTGTCTAGTCTTGTCTGTCTAGTCTTGTCTGTCTAGTCTTGTCTGTCTAGTCTTGTCTGTCTAGTCTTGTCTGTCTAGTCTTGTCTGTCTAGTCTTGTCTGTCTAGTCTTGTCTGTCTAGTCTTGTCTGTCTAGTCTTGTCTGTCTAGTCTTGTCTGTCTAGTCTTGTCTGTCTAGTCTTGTCTGTCTAGTCTTGTCTGTCTAGTCTTGTCTGTCTAGTCTTGTCTGTCTAGTCTTGTCTGTCTAGTCTTGTCTGTCTAGTCTTGTCTGTCTAGTCTTGTCTGTCTAGTCTTGTCTGTCTAGTCTTGTCTGTCTAGTCTTGTCTGTCTAGTCTTGTCTATCTAGTCTTGTCTGTCTAGTCTTGTCTGTCTAGTCTTGTCTGTCTAGTCTTGTCTGTCTAGTCTTGTCTGTCTAGTCTTGTCTGTCTAGTCTTGTCTGTCTAGTCTTGTCTGTCTAGTCTTGTCTGTCTAGTCTTGTCTGTCTAGTCTTGTCTGTCTAGTCTTGTCTGTCTAGTCTTGTCTGTCTAGTCTTGTCTGTCTAGTCTTGTCTGTCTAGTCTTGTCTGTCTAGTCTTGTCTGTCTAGTCTTGTCTGTCTAGTCTTGTCTGTCTAGTCTTGTCTGTCTAGTCTTGTCTGTCTAGTCTTGTCTGTCTAGTCTTGTCTGTCTAGTCTTGTCTGTCTAGTCTTGTCTGTCTAGTCTTGTCTGTCTAGTCTTGTCTGTCTAGTCTTGTCTGTCTAGTCTTGTCTGTCTAGTCTTGTCTGTCTAGTCTTGTCTGTCTAGTCTTGTCTGTCTAGTCTTGTCTGTCTAGTCTTGTCTGTCTAGTCTTGTCTGTCTAGTCTTGTCTGTCTAGTCTTGTCTGTCTAGTCTTGTCTGTCTAGTCTTGTCTGTCTAGTCTTGTCTGTCTAGTCTTGTCTGTCTAGTCTTGTCCCGCCTTGCGTTATGTGGAAGAGCAATCCAACTGCTCTTGCTCTATTTTATGTGAAAGCCGTTCCGTTCTTGACGCATTGAAACACATGAATTCGTCCAGTGAATTGTTAATGGAAACCTGGAAAATAGCTGCTCGTGTATCGAAGAAGATCAAGCTCCAATGGCACTGGGTTAAAGCTCACGCTGGAATCGAGGGTAATGAGAGAGCAGACAGGCTTGCCAAACTTGCAGCAGACATGGAAGATCTCCCCATCGCTTATAGCAGATTGCCTAGGCAAGCACTAAAATCGAATTCCAGGGAACACTTTGAGAATCTCTGGCAGGATAGATGGTGGACGGCTAAAACAGGATTGTGGACCAAGACGTTTATACCATCCATCACAGCCTGGAAAAGCTTTAACGTCAGTCTGTCACACCACTCGGTTCAACTAATAACTGGCCATGGTAACTTCAAGGCGTATCTTCACAGATTTGGCAGGAGGGATTCTCCGTTATGCAAGTGTGGTGAAAACGACACTGCGGAACATGTCATCTTTTCGTGCCCAGATACCGCACAGTGGAGACAAACTCTGGAGCTAGACTTCAAACAAAATGGACTTAACTGGCCTAATAACCAAGAGCAGCTTAAGTCAATTAAAAAGACTAAAGATTGGTGGCTTACCTTCGACAATAATGCGAAAAAACTAACCAGGCTAAACCACGACAGTCGGTTTAGTTAAACAAAGATCAATTATGATACAAACTGAAAATAGGTCTTGACATCAGTAGATTAAGAAACGCAGCCAGCATAGTGTCGAGCTCGACGGAATGCTGACTTTCATATGCACACATATGAAAAATCAAACAAATAGGCTGTCTAGTCTTGTCTGTCTAGTCTTGTCTGTCTAGTCTTGTCTGTCTAGTCTTGTCTGTCTAGTCTTGTCTGTCTAGTCTTGTCTGTCTAGTCTTGTCTGTCTAGTCTTGTCTGTCTAGTCTTGTCTGTCTAGTCTTGTCTGTCTAGTCTTGTCTGTCTAGTCTTGTCTGTCTAGTCTTGTCTGTCTAGTCTTGTCTGTCTAGTCTTGTCTGTCTAGTCTTGTCTGTCTAGTCTTGTCTGTCTAGTCTTGTCTGTCTAGTCTTGTCTGTCTAGTCTTGTCTGTCTAGTCTTGTCTGTCTAGTCTTGTCTGTCTAGTCTTGTCTGTCTAGTCTTGTCTGTCTAGTCTTGTCTGTCTAGTCTTGTCTGTCTAGTCTTGTCTGTCTAGTCTTGTCTGTCTAGTCTTGTCTGTCTAGTCTTGTCTGTCTAGTCTTGTCTGTCTAGTCTTGTCTGTCTAGTCTTGTCTGTCTAGTCTTGTCTGTCTAGTCTTGTCTGTCTAGTCTTGTCTGTCTAGTCTTGTCTGTCTAGTCTTGTCTGTCTAGTCTTGTCTGTCTAGTCTTGTCTGTCTAGTCTTGTCTGTCTAGTCTTGTCTGTCTAGTCTTGTCTGTCTAGTCTTGTCTGTCTAGTCTTGTCTGTCTAGTCTTGTCTGTCTAGTCTTGTCTGTCTAGTCTTGTCTGTCTAGTCTTGTCTGTCTAGTCTTGTCTGTCTAGTCTTGTCTGTCTAGTCTTGTCTGTCTAGTCTTGTCTGTCTAGTCTTGTCTGTCTAGTCTTGTCTGTCTAGTCTTGTCTGTCTAGTCTTGTCTGTCTAGTCTTGTCTGTCTAGTCTTGTCTGTCTAGTCTTGTCTGTCTAGTCTTGTCTGTCTAGTCTTGTCTGTCTAGTCTTGTCTGTCTAGTCTTGTCTGTCTAGTCTTGTCTGTCTAGTCTTGTCTGTCTAGTCTTGTCTGTCTAGTCTTGTCTGTCTAGTCTTGTCTGTCTAGTCTTGTCTGTCTAGTCTTGTCTGTCTAGTCTTGTCTGTCTAGTCTTGTCTGTCTAGTCTTGTCTGTCTAGTCTTGTCTGTCTAGTCTTGTCTGTCTAGTCTTGTCTGTCTAGTCTTGTCTGTCTAGTCTTGTCTGTCTAGTCTTGTCTGTCTAGTCTTGTCTGTCTAGTCTTGTCTGTCTAGTCTTGTCTGTCTAGTCTTGTCTGTCTAGTCTTGTCTGTCTAGTCTTGTCTGTCTAGTCTTGTCTGTCTAGTCTTGTCTGTCTAGTCTTGTCTGTCTAGTCTTGTCTGTCTAGTCTTGTCTGTCTAGTCTTGTCTGTCTAGTCTTGTCTGTCTAGTCTTGTCTGTCTAGTCTTGTCTGTCTAGTCTTGTCTGTCTAGTCTTGTCTGTCTAGTCTTGTCTGTCTAGTCTTGTCTGTCTAGTCTTGTCTGTCTAGTCTTGTCTGTCTAGTCTTGTCTGTCTAGTCTTGTCTGTCTAGTCTTGTCTGTCTAGTCTTGTCTGTCTAGTCTTGTCTGTCTAGTCTTGTCTGTCTAGTCTTGTCTGTCTAGTCTTGTCTGTCTAGTCTTGTCTGTCTAGTCTTGTCTGTCTAGTCTTGTCTGTCTAGTCTTGTCTGTCTAGTCTTGTCTGTCTAGTCTTGTCTGTCTAGTCTTGTCTGTCTAGTCTTGTCTGTCTAGTCTTGTCTGTCTAGTCTTGTCTGTCTAGTCTTGTCTGTCTAGTCTTGTCTGTCTAGTCTTGTCTGTCTAGTCTTGTCTGTCTAGTCTTGTCTGTCTAGTCTTGTCTGTCTAGTCTTGTCTGTCTAGTCTTGTCTGTCTAGTCTTGTCTGTCTAGTCTTGTCTGTCTAGTCTTGTCTGTCTAGTCTTGTCTGTCTAGTCTTGTCTGTCTAGTCTTGTCTGTCTAGTCTTGTCTGTCTAGTCTTGTCTGTCTAGTCTTGTCTGTCTAGTCTTGTCTGTCTAGTCTTGTCTGTCTAGTCTTGTCTGTCTAGTCTTGTCTGTCTAGTCTTGTCTGTCTAGTCTTGTCTGTCTAGTCTTGTCTGTCTAGTCTTGTCTGTCTAGTCTTGTCTGTCTAGTCTTGTCTGTCTAGTCTTGTCTGTCTAGTCTTGTCTGTCTAGTCTTGTCTGTCTAGTCTTGTCTGTCTAGTCTTGTCTGTCTAGTCTTGTCTGTCTAGTCTTGTCTGTCTAGTCTTGTCTGTCTAGTCTTGTCTGTCTAGTCTTGTCTGTCTAGTCTTGTCTGTCTAGTCTTGTCTGTCTAGTCTTGTCTGTCTAGTCTTGTCTGTCTAGTCTTGTCTGTCTAGTCTTGTCTGTCTAGTCTTGTCTGTCTAGTCTTGTCTGTCTAGTCTTGTCTGTCTAGTCTTGTCTGTCTAGTCTTGTCTGTCTAGTCTTGTCTGTCTAGTCTTGTCTGTCTAGTCTTGTCTGTCTAGTCTTGTCTGTCTAGTCTTGTCTGTCTAGTCTTGTCTGTCTAGTCTTGTCTGTCTAGTCTTGTCTGTCTAGTCTTGTCTGTCTAGTCTTGTCTGTCTAGTCTTGTCTGTCTAGTCTTGTCTGTCTAGTCTTGTCTGTCTAGTCTTGTCTGTCTAGTCTTGTCTGTCTAGTCTTGTCTGTCTAGTCTTGTCTGTCTAGTCTTGTCTGTCTAGTCTTGTCTGTCTAGTCTTGTCTGTCTAGTCTTGTCTGTCTAGTCTTGTCTGTCTAGTCTTGTCTGTCTAGTCTTGTCTGTCTAGTCTTGTCTGTCTAGTCTTGTCTGTCTAGTCTTGTCTGTCTAGTCTTGTCTGTCTAGTCTTGTCTGTCTAGTCTTGTCTGTCTAGTCTTGTCTGTCTAGTCTTGTCTGTCTAGTCTTGTCTGTCTAGTCTTGTCTGTCTAGTCTTGTCTGTCTAGTCTTGTCTGTCTAGTCTTGTCTGTCTAGTCTTGTCTGTCTAGTCTTGTCTGTCTAGTCTTGTCTGTCTAGTCTTGTCTGTCTAGTCTTGTCTGTCTAGTCTTGTCTGTCTAGTCTTGTCTGTCTAGTCTTGTCTGTCTAGTCTTGTCTGTCTAGTCTTGTCTGTCTAGTCTTGTCTGTCTAGTCTTGTCTGTCTAGTCTTGTCTGTCTAGTCTTGTCTGTCTAGTCTTGTCTGTCTAGTCTTGTCTGTCTAGTCTTGTCTGTCTAGTCTTGTCTGTCTAGTCTTGTCTGTCTAGTCTTGTCTGTCTAGTCTTGTCTGTCTAGTCTTGTCTGTCTAGTCTTGTCTGTCTAGTCTTGTCTGTCTAGTCTTGTCTGTCTAGTCTTGTCTGTCTAGTCTTGTCTGTCTAGTCTTGTCTGTCTAGTCTTGTCTGTCTAGTCTTGTCTGTCTAGTCTTGTCTGTCTAGTCTTGTCTGTCTAGTCTTGTCTGTCTAGTCTTGTCTGTCTAGTCTTGTCTGTCTAGTCTTGTCTGTCTAGTCTTGTCTGTCTAGTCTTGTCTGTCTAGTCTTGTCTGTCTAGTCTTGTCTGTCTAGTCTTGTCTGTCTAGTCTTGTCTGTCTAGTCTTGTCTGTCTAGTCTTGTCTGTCTAGTCTTGTCTGTCTAGTCTTGTCTGTCTAGTCTTGTCTGTCTAGTCTTGTCTGTCTAGTCTTGTCTGTCTAGTCTTGTCTGTCTAGTCTTGTCTGTCTAGTCTTGTCTGTCTAGTCTTGTCTGTCTAGTCTTGTCTGTCTAGTCTTGTCTGTCTAGTCTTGCTCTTGTCTGTCTAGTCTTGTCTGTCTAGTCTTGTCTGTCTAGTCTTGTCTGTCTAGTCTTGTCTGTCTAGTCTTGTCTGTCTAGTCTTGTCTGTCTAGTCTTGTCTGTCTAGTCTTGTCTGTCTAGTCTTGTCTGTCTAGTCTTGTCTGTCTAGTCTTGTCTGTCTAGTCTTGTCTGTCTAGTCTTGTCTGTCTAGTCTTGTCTGTCTAGTCTTGTCTGTCTAGTCTTGTCTGTCTAGTCTTGTCTGTCTAGTCTTGTCTGTCTAGTCTTGTCTGTCTAGTCTTGTCTGTCTAGTCTTGTCTGTCTAGTCTTGTCTGTCTAGTCTTGTCTGTCTAGTCTTGTCTGTCTAGTCTTGTCTGTCTAGTCTTGTCTGTCTAGTCTTGTCTGTCTAGTCTTGTCTGTCTAGTCTTGTCTGTCTAGTCTTGTCTGTCTAGTCTTGTCTGTCTAGTCTTGTCTGTCTAGTCTTGTCTGTCTAGTCTTGTCTGTCTAGTCTTGTCTGTCTAGTCTTGTCTGTCTAGTCTTGTCTGTCTAGTCTTGTCTGTCTAGTCTTGTCTGTCTAGTCTTGTCTGTCTAGTCTTGTCTGTCTAGTCTTGTCTGTCTAGTCTTGTCTGTCTAGTCTTGTCTGTCTAGTCTTGTCTGTCTAGTCTTGTCTGTCTAGTCTTGTCTGTCTAGTCTTGTCTGTCTAGTCTTGTCTGTCTAGTCTTGTCTGTCTAGTCTTGTCTGTCTAGTCTTGTCTGTCTAGTCTTGTCTGTCTAGTCTTGTCTGTCTAGTCTTGTCTGTCTAGTCTTGTCTGTCTAGTCTTGTCTGTCTAGTCTTGTCTGTCTAGTCTTGTCTGTCTAGTCTTGTCTGTCTAGTCTTGTCTGTCTAGTCTTGTCTGTCTAGTCTTGTCTGTCTAGTCTTGTCTGTCTAGTCTTGTCTGTCTAGTCTTGTCTGTCTAGTCTTGTCTGTCTAGTCTTGTCTGTCTAGTCTTGTCTGTCTAGTCTTGTCTGTCTAGTCTTGTCTGTCTAGTCTTGTCTGTCTAGTCTTGTCTGTCTAGTCTTGTCTGTCTAGTCTTGTCTGTCTAGTCTTGTCTGTCTAGTCTTGTCTGTCTAGTCTTGTCTGTCTAGTCTTGTCTGTCTAGTCTTGTCTGTCTAGTCTTGTCTGTCTAGTCTTGTCTGTCTAGTCTTGTCTGTCTAGTCTTGTCTGTCTAGTCTTGTCTGTCTAGTCTTGTCTGTCTAGTCTTGTCTGTCTAGTCTTGTCTGTCTAGTCTTGTCTGTCTAGTCTTGTCTGTCTAGTCTTGTCTGTCTAGTCTTGTCTGTCTAGTCTTGTCTGTCTAGTCTTGTCTGTCTAGTCTTGTCTGTCTAGTCTTGTCTGTCTAGTCTTGTCTGTCTAGTCTTGTCTGTCTAGTCTTGTCTGTCTAGTCTTGTCTGTCTAGTCTTGTCTGTCTAGTCTTGTCTGTCTAGTCTTGTCTGTCTAGTCTTGTCTGTCTAGTCTTGTCTGTCTAGTCTTGTCTGTCTAGTCTTGTCTGTCTAGTCTTGTCTGTCTAGTCTTGTCTGTCTAGTCTTGTCTGTCTAGTCTTGTCTGTCTAGTCTTGTCTGTCTAGTCTTGTCTGTCTAGTCTTGTCTGTCTAGTCTTGTCTGTCTAGTCTTGTCTGTCTAGTCTTGTCTGTCTAGTCTTGTCTGTCTAGTCTTGTCTGTCTAGTCTTGTCTGTCTAGTCTTGTCTGTCTAGTCTTGTCTGTCTAGTCTTGTCTGTCTAGTCTTGTCTGTCTAGTCTTGTCTGTCTAGTCTTGTCTGTCTAGTCTTGTCTGTCTAGTCTTGTCTGTCTAGTCTTGTCTGTCTAGTCTTGTCTGTCTAGTCTTGTCTGTCTAGTCTTGTCTGTCTAGTCTTGTCTGTCTAGTCTTGTCTGTCTAGTCTTGTCTGTCTAGTCTTGTCTGTCTAGTCTTGTCTGTCTAGTCTTGTCTGTCTAGTCTTGTCTGTCTAGTCTTGTCTGTCTAGTCTTGTCTGTCTAGTCTTGTCTGTCTAGTCTTGTCTGTCTAGTCTTGTCTGTCTAGTCTTGTCTGTCTAGTCTTGTCTGTCTAGTCTTGTCTGTCTAGTCTTGTCTGTCTAGTCTTGTCTGTCTAGTCTTGTCTGTCTAGTCTTGTCTGTCTAGTCTTGTCTGTCTAGTCTTGTCTGTCTAGTCTTGTCTGTCTAGTCTTGTCTGTCTAGTCTTGTCTGTCTAGTCTTGTCTGTCTAGTCTTGTCTGTCTAGTCTTGTCTGTCTAGTCTTGTCTGTCTAGTCTTGTCTGTCTAGTCTTGTCTGTCTAGTCTTGTCTGTCTAGTCTTGTCTGTCTAGTCTTGTCTGTCTAGTCTTGTCTGTCTAGTCTTGTCTGTCTAGTCTTGTCTGTCTAGTCTTGTCTGTCTAGTCTTGTCTGTCTAGTCTTGTCTGTCTAGTCTTGTCTGTCTAGTCTTGTCTGTCTAGTCTTGTCTGTCTAGTCTTGTCTGTCTAGTCTTGTCTGTCTAGTCTTGTCTGTCTAGTCTTGTCTGTCTAGTCTTGTCTGTCTAGTCTTGTCTGTCTAGTCTTGTCTGTCTAGTCTTGTCTGTCTAGTCTTGTCTGTCTAGTCTTGTCTGTCTAGTCTTGTCTGTCTAGTCTTGTCTGTCTAGTCTTGTCTGTCTAGTCTTGTCTGTCTAGTCTTGTCTGTCTAGTCTTGTCTGTCTAGTCTTGTCTGTCTAGTCTTGTCTGTCTAGTCTTGTCTGTCTAGTCTTGTCTGTCTAGTCTTGTCTGTCTAGTCTTGTCTGTCTAGTCTTGTCTGTCTAGTCTTGTCTGTCTAGTCTTGTCTGTCTAGTCTTGTCTGTCTAGTCTTGTCTGTCTAGTCTTGTCTGTCTAGTCTTGTCTGTCTAGTCTTGTCTGTCTAGTCTTGTCTGTCTAGTCTTGTCTGTCTAGTCTTGTCTGTCTAGTCTTGTCTGTCTAGTCTTGTCTGTCTAGTCTTGTCTGTCTAGTCTTGTCTGTCTAGTCTTGTCTGTCTAGTCTTGTCTGTCTAGTCTTGTCTGTCTAGTCTTGTCTGTCTAGTCTTGTCTGTCTAGTCTTGTCTGTCTAGTCTTGTCTGTCTAGTCTTGTCTGTCTAGTCTTGTCTGTCTAGTCTTGTCTGTCTAGTCTTGTCTGTCTAGTCTTGTCTGTCTAGTCTTGTCTGTCTAGTCTTGTCTGTCTAGTCTTGTCTGTCTAGTCTTGTCTGTCTAGTCTTGTCTGTCTAGTCTTGTCTGTCTAGTCTTGTCTGTCTAGTCTTGTCTGTCTAGTCTTGTCTGTCTAGTCTTGTCTGTCTAGTCTTGTCTGTCTAGTCTTGTCTGTCTAGTCTTGTCTGTCTAGTCTTGTCTGTCTAGTCTTGTCTGTCTAGTCTTGTCTGTCTAGTCTTGTCTGTCTAGTCTTGTCTGTCTAGTCTTGTCTGTCTAGTCTTGTCTGTCTAGTCTTGTCTGTCTAGTCTTGTCTGTCTAGTCTTGTCTGTCTAGTCTTGTCTGTCTAGTCTTGTCTGTCTAGTCTTGTCTGTCTAGTCTTGTCTGTCTAGTCTTGTCTGTCTAGTCTTGTCTGTCTAGTCTTGTCTGTCTAGTCTTGTCTGTCTAGTCTTGTCTGTCTAGTCTTGTCTGTCTAGTCTTGTCTGTCTAGTCTTGTCTGTCTAGTCTTGTCTGTCTAGTCTTGTCTGTCTAGTCTTGTCTGTCTAGTCTTGTCTGTCTAGTCTTGTCTGTCTAGTCTTGTCTGTCTAGTCTTGTCTGTCTAGTCTTGTCTGTCTAGTCTTGTCTGTCTAGTCTTGTCTGTCTAGTCTTGTCTGTCTAGTCTTGTCTGTCTAGTCTTGTCTGTCTAGTCTTGTCTGTCTAGTCTTGTCTGTCTAGTCTTGTCTGTCTAGTCTTGTCTGTCTAGTCTTGTCTGTCTAGTCTTGTCTGTCTAGTCTTGTCTGTCTAGTCTTGTCTGTCTAGTCTTGTCTGTCTAGTCTTGTCTGTCTAGTCTTGTCTGTCTAGTCTTGTCTGTCTAGTCTTGTCTGTCTAGTCTTGTCTGTCTAGTCTTGTCTGTCTAGTCTTGTCTGTCTAGTCTTGTCTGTCTAGTCTTGTCTGTCTAGTCTTGTCTGTCTAGTCTTGTCTGTCTAGTCTTGTCTGTCTAGTCTTGTCTGTCTAGTCTTGTCTGTCTAGTCTTGTCTGTCTAGTCTTGTCTGTCTAGTCTTGTCTGTCTAGTCTTGTCTGTCTAGTCTTGTCTGTCTAGTCTTGTCTGTCTAGTCTTGTCTGTCTAGTCTTGTCTGTCTAGTCTTGTCTGTCTAGTCTTGTCTGTCTAGTCTTGTCTGTCTAGTCTTGTCTGTCTAGTCTTGTCTGTCTAGTCTTGTCTGTCTAGTCTTGTCTGTCTAGTCTTGTCTGTCTAGTCTTGTCTGTCTAGTCTTGTCTGTCTAGTCTTGTCTGTCTAGTCTTGTCTGTCTAGTCTTGTCTGTCTAGTCTTGTCTGTCTAGTCTTGTCTGTCTAGTCTTGTCTGTCTAGTCTTGTCTGTCTAGTCTTGTCTGTCTAGTCTTGTCTGTCTAGTCTTGTCTGTCTAGTCTTGTCTGTCTAGTCTTGTCTGTCTAGTCTTGTCTGTCTAGTCTTGTCTGTCTAGTCTTGTCTGTCTAGTCTTGTCTGTCTAGTCTTGTCTGTCTAGTCTTGTCTGTCTAGTCTTGTCTGTCTAGTCTTGTCTGTCTAGTCTTGTCTGTCTAGTCTTGTCTGTCTAGTCTTGTCTGTCTAGTCTTGTCTGTCTAGTCTTGTCTGTCTAGTCTTGTCTGTCTAGTCTTGTCTGTCTAGTCTTGTCTGTCTAGTCTTGTCTGTCTAGTCTTGTCTGTCTAGTCTTGTCTGTCTAGTCTTGTCTGTCTAGTCTTGTCTGTCTAGTCTTGTCTGTCTAGTCTTGTCTGTCTAGTCTTGTCTGTCTAGTCTTGTCTGTCTAGTCTTGTCTGTCTAGTCTTGTCTGTCTAGTCTTGTCTGTCTAGTCTTGTCTGTCTAGTCTTGTCTGTCTAGTCTTGTCTGTCTAGTCTTGTCTGTCTAGTCTTGTCTGTCTAGTCTTGTCTGTCTAGTCTTGTCTGTCTAGTCTTGTCTGTCTAGTCTTGTCTGTCTAGTCTTGTCTGTCTAGTCTTGTCTGTCTAGTCTTGTCTGTCTAGTCTTGTCTGTCTAGTCTTGTCTGTCTAGTCTTGTCTGTCTAGTCTTGTCTGTCTAGTCTTGTCTGTCTAGTCTTGTCTGTCTAGTCTTGTCTGTCTAGTCTTGTCTGTCTAGTCTTGTCTGTCTAGTCTTGTCTGTCTAGTCTTGTCTGTCTAGTCTTGTCTGTCTAGTCTTGTCTGTCTAGTCTTGTCTGTCTAGTCTTGTCTGTCTAGTCTTGTCTGTCTAGTCTTGTCTGTCTAGTCTTGTCTGTCTAGTCTTGTCTTGTCTAGTCTTGTCTGTCTAGTCTTGTCTATCTAGTCTTGTCTGTCTAGTCTTTTCTGTCTAGTCTTGTCTGTCTAGTCTTGTCTGTCTAGTCTGTTGTCTGTCTAGTCTTGTCTGTCTAGTCTTGTCTGTCTAGTCTTGTCTGTCTAGTCTTGTCTGTCTAGTCTTGTCTGTCTAGTCTTGTCTGTCTAGTCTTGTCTGTCTAGTCTTGTCTGTCTAGTCTTGTCTGTCTAGTCTTGTCTGTCTAGTCTTGTCTGTCTAGTCTTGTCTGTCTAGTCTTGTCTGTCTAGTCTTGTCTGTCTAGTCTTGTCTGTCTAGTCTTGTCTGTCTAGTCTTGTCTGTCTAGTCTTGTCTGTCTAGTCTTGTCTGTCTAGTCTTGTCTGTCTAGTCTTGTCTGTCTAGTCTTGTCTGTCTAGTCTTGTCTGTCTAGTCTTGTCTGTCTAGTCTTGTCTGTCTAGTCTTGTCTGTCTAGTCTTGTCTGTCTAGTCTTGTCTGTCTAGTCTTGTCTGTCTAGTCTTGTCTGTCTAGTCTTGTCTGTCTAGTCTTGTCTGTCTAGTCTTGTCTGTCTAGTCTTGTCTGTCTAGTCTTGTCTGTCTAGTCTTGTCTGTCTAGTCTTGTCTGTCTAGTCTTGTCTGTCTAGTCTTGTCTGTCTAGTCTTGTCTGTCTAGTCTTGTCTGTCTAGTCTTGTCTGTCTAGTCTTGTCTGTCTAGTCTTGTCTGTCTAGTCTTGTCTGTCTAGTCTTGTCTGTCTAGTCTTGTCTGTCTAGTCTTGTCTGTCTAGTCTTGTCTGTCTAGTCTTGTCTGTCTAGTCTTGTCTGTCTAGTCTTGTCTGTCTAGTCTTGTCTGTCTAGTCTTGTCTGTCTAGTCTTGTCTGTCTAGTCTTGTCTGTCTAGTCTTGTCTGTCTAGTCTTGTCTGTCTAGTCTTGTCTGTCTAGTCTTGTCTGTCTAGTCTTGTCTGTCTAGTCTTGTCTGTCTAGTCTTGTCTGTCTAGTCTTGTCTGTCTAGTCTTGTCTGTCTAGTCTTGTCTGTCTAGTCTTGTCTGTCTAGTCTTGTCTGTCTAGTCTTGTCTGTCTAGTCTTGTCTGTCTAGTCTTGTCTGTCTAGTCTTGTCTGTCTAGTCTTGTCTGTCTAGTCTTGTCTGTCTAGTCTTGTCCTGTCTAGTCTTGTCTGTCTAGTCTTGTCTGTCTAGTCTTGTCTGTCTAGTCTTGTCTGTCTAGTCTTGTCTGTCTAGTCTTGTCTGTCTAGTCTTGTCTGTCTAGTCTTGTCTGTCTAGTCTTGTCTGTCTAGTCTTGTCTGTCTAGTCTTGTCTGTCTAGTCTTGTCTGTCTAGTCTTGTCTGTCTAGTCTTGTCTGTCTAGTCTTGTCTGTCTAGTCTTGTCTGTCTGGTCTTGTCTGTCTAGTCTTGTCTGCTCTAGTCTTGTCTGTCTAGTCTTGTCTGTCTAGTCTTGTCTGTCTAGTCTTGTCTGTCTAGTCTTGTCTGTCTAGTCTTGTCTGTCTAGTCTTGTCTGTCTAGTCTTGTCTGTCTAGTCTTGTCTGTCTAGTCTTGTCTGTCTAGTCTTGTCTGTCTAGTCTTGTCTGTCTAGTCTTGTCTGTCTAGTCTTGTCTGTCTAGTCTTGTCTGTCTAGTCTTGTCTGTCTAGTCTTGTCTGTCTAGTCTTGTCTGTCTAGTCTTGTCTGTCTAGTCTTGTCTGTCTAGTCTTGTCTGTCTAGTCTTGTCTGTCTAGTCTTGTCTGTCTAGTCTTGTCTGTCTAGTCTTGTCTGTCTAGGTCTTGTCTGTCTAGTCTTGTCTCTCTAGTCTTGTCTGTCTAGTCTTGTCTGTCTAGTCTTGTCTGTCTAGTCTTGTCTGTCTAGTCTTGTCTGTCTAGTCTTGTCTGTCTAGTCTTGTCTGTCTAGTCTTGTCTGTCTAGTCTTGTATGTCTAGTCTTGTCTGTCTAGTCTTGTCTGTCTAGTCTTGTCTGTCTAGTCTTGTCTGTCAAGTGTTGTCTGTCTAGTCTGTCTAGTCTTGTCTGTCTAGTCTTGTCTGTCTAGTCTTGTCTGTCTAGTCTTGTCTGTCTAGTCTTGTCTGTCTAGTCTTGCTCTGTCTAGTCTTAGTCTGTCTAGTCTTGTCTAGTCTTGTCTGTCTAGTCTTGTCTGTCTAGTCTTGTCTGTCTAGTCTTGTCTGTCTAGTCTTGTCTGTCTAGTCTTGTCTGTCCTAGTCTTGTCTGTCTAGTCTTGTCTGTCTAGTCTTGTCTGTCTAGTCTTGTCTGTCTAGTCTTGTCTGTCTAGTCTTGTCTGTCTAGTCTTGTCTGTCTAGTCTTGTCTGTCTAGTCTTGTCTGTCTAGTCTTGTCTGTCTAGTCTTGTCTGTCTAGTCTTGTCTGTCTAGTCTTGTCTGTCTAGTCTTGTCTGTCTAGTCTTGTCTGTCTAGTCTTGTCTGTCTAGTCTTGTCTGTCTAGTCTGTCTAGTCTTGTCTGTCTAGTCTTGTCTGTCTAGTCTTGTCTGTCTAGTCTTGTCTGTCTAGTCTTGTCTGTCTAGTCTTGTCTGTCTAGTCTTGTCTGTCTAGTCTTGTCTGTCTAGTCTTTTCTGTCTAGTCTTGTCTGTCTAGTCTTGTCTGTCTAGTCTTGTCTGTCTAGTCTTGTCTGTCTAGTCTTGTCTGTCTAGTCTTGTCTGTCTAGTCTTGTCTGTCTAGTCTTGTCTGTCTAGTCTTGTCTGTCTAGTCTTGTCTGTCTAGTCTTGTCTGTCTAGTCTTGTCTGTCTAGTCTTGTCTGTCTAGTCTTGTCTGTCTAGTCTTGTCTGTCTAGTCTTGTCTGTCTAGTCTTGTCTGTCTAGTCTTGTCTGTCTAGTCTTGTCTGTCTAGTCTTGTCTGTCTAGTCTTGTCTGTCTAGTCTTGTCTGTCTAGTCTTGTCTGTCTAGTCTTGTCTGTCTAGTCTTGTCTGTCTAGTCTTGTCTGTCTAGTCTTGTCTGTCTAGTCTTGTCTGTCTAGTCTTGTCTGTCTAGTCTTGTCTGTCTAGTCTTGTCTTGTCTGTCTAGTCTTGTCTGTCTAGTCTTGTCTGTCTAGTCTTGTCTGTCTAGTCTTGTCTGTCTAGTCTTGTCTGTCTAGTCTTGTCTGTCTAGTCTTGTCTGTCTAGTCTTGTCTGTCTAGTCTTGTCTGTCTAGTCTTGTCTGTCTAGTCTTGTCTGTCTAGTCTTGTCTGTCTAGTCTTGTCTGTCTAGTCTTGTCTGTCTAGTCTTGTCTGTCTAGTCTTGTCTGTCTAGTCTTGTCTGTCTAGTCTTGTCTGTCTAGTCTTGTCTGTCTAGTCTTGTCTGTCTAGTCTTGTCTGTCTAGTCTTGTCTGTCTAGTCTTGTCTGTCTAGTCTTGTCTGTCTAGTCTTGTCTGTCTAGTCTTGTCTGTCTAGTCTTGTCTGTCTAGTCTTGTCTGTCTAGTCTTGTCTGTCTAGTCTTGTCTGTCTAGTCTTGTCTGTCTAGTCTTGTCTGTCTAGTCTTGTCTGTCTAGTCTTGTCTGTCTAGTCTTGTCTGTCTAGTCTCTGTCTAGTCTTGTCTGTCTAGTCTTGTCTGTCTAGTCTTGTCTGTCTAGTCTTGTCTGTCTAGTCTTGTCTGTCTAGTCTTGTCTGTCTAGTCTTGTCTGTCTAGTCTTGTCTGTCTAGTCTTGTCTGTCTAGTCTTGTCTGTCTAGTCTTGTCTGTCTAGTCTTGTCTGTCTAGTCTTGTCTGTCTAGTCTTGTCTGTCTAGTCTTGTCTGTCTAGTCTTGTCTGTCTAGTCTTGTCTGTCTAGTCTTGTCTGTCTAGTCTTGTCTGTCTAGTCTTGTCTGTCTAGTCTTGTCTGTCTAGTCTTGTCTGTCTAGTCTTGTCTGTCTAGTCTTGTCTGTCTAGTCTTGTCTGTCTAGTCTTGTCTGTCTAGTCTTGTCTGTCTAGTCTTGTCTGTCTAGTCTTGTCTGTCTAGTCTTGTCTGTCTAGTCTTGTCTGTCTAGTCTTGTCTGTCTAGTCTTGTCTGTCTAGTCTTGTCTGTCTAGTCTTGTCTGTCTAGTCTTGTCTGTCTAGTCTTGTCTGTCTAGTCTTGTCTGTCTAGTCTTGTCTGTCTAGTCTTGTCTGTCTAGTCTTGTCTGTCTAGTCTTGTCTGTCTAGTCTTGTCTGTCTAGTCTTGTCTGTCTAGTCTTGTCTGTCTAGTCTTGTCTGTCTAGTCTTGTCTGTCTAGTCTTGTCTGTCTAGTCTTGTCTGTCTAGTCTTGTCTGTCTAGTCTTGTCTGTCTAGTCTTGTCTGTCTAGTCTTGTCTGTCTAGTCTTGTCTGTCTAGTCTTGTCTGTCTAGTCTTGTCTGTCTAGTCTTGTCTGTCTAGTCTTGTCTGTCTAGTCTTGTCTGTCTAGTCTTGTCTGTCTAGTCTTGTCTGTCTAGTCTTGTCTGTCTAGTCTTGTCTGTCTAGTCTTGTCTGTCTAGTCTTGTCTGTCTAGTCTTGTCTGTCTAGTCTTGTCTGTCTAGTCTTGTCTGTCTAGTCTTGTCTGTCTAGTCTTGTCTGTCTAGTCTTGTCTGTCTAGTCTTGTCTGTCTAGTCTTGTTTGTCTAGTCTTGTCTGTCTAGTCTTGTCTGTCTAGTCTTGTCTGTCTAGTCTTGTCTGTCTAGTCTTGTCTGTCTAGTCTATATTTATGTGGCCGATAACTATGTTTTTGGATGAATCTATTTATCTTCTTATTTTCTATAAAATTTTTGATTTCTTATTCGAATTATTATAATTCGAATTATAATAATAAGTATCGTTTTTTAGAATTACTTGCAATATAATAATACATAAATTAATTTAATCAAGCTTGCAACTTATTATTTTCATTGTTCAATTTCTAAAAGGGCCGATCACTGTACTGTTTACCCCAAAATCAAATTTATTATTAAATTTGTGATTTGTATTCTACGCAATGGTTGGCGAGAGTAGAATCAGTTTGGAGATTTAACATCTTTCATGTTCTTTTATTCTAATACCAAATGACCTTGTTTATCCTATGTAGACTTTATCACAATCTTCATAAGTTAGCCTATAAACCCCCGAGTTTGACTTTTTATGTGTTTGGTCATTATTTGTATGTGTTTTTGAATGGAGTTATTTGTTTTAAAGGCCATAGTTAGGTCTGTCGATTTTTTAATTATCTGCTTATATTGAAATTTTGCCTAAATAGGTATTTGAGCTATAATTTGTGGATGTTATAGGGGTAGATTAAATCGAGTGTAATAACCAAATTTCAAAAATCCAAAACACTCATCATCGATTAAAATCATCGAAACGTTTATCAAACTCTTCTAACAAACTCTGTAACAATTTTTAATAATTTTCCGATTGGAGAATAACTGATGCCTCGGTATATTCCTTTACTAATATTCCACATTTCAAAATGTCAAAAGTTCCCAATTTGAACCTGTTATTGTAACAAATGAAATTTTCTTGCACTGGACATGCAAGAAGATCATAAATAAGCTTACCATTAACTTAATTTCAAAAAACTAACGTAATTTCAAATTTAAGTCATTCATAACACCAATTATGTCTATTAGAAATGTAGAGTCACAACCAGTTAATAGTTTGTAATGAATCAACATCATGATTTTTTTCAGTTAAAAACTTTTTTTTTCTTGAAACAAAAAACCTTTTTAATGTTTGTCCTCTTGAAAGCCATCTTAAAAAAGATTCTGAAAAATATATAACATCTCCAATGGAAATTCAGACTCTTCTTACAATTAGAGAGTTTTAAATTGGCGGTGATTGAGAGCAAGTTTTTTGATAAAATTAACTCTTAATAACTCCTTTCATAATATTATTCATTGTTAAAACCTTTAAGAACTTTAAGATTTTCCTGGTGAATAATCCAATGATAATGATGTAATCGATATTGTCAGAGTCCTTCAACTTGTTATTAGAAAAATGTATTAACCCTTAATAAAAGTAGTTAAATTAATGAATTACTACGTTTCAATTCACTCATGACTTAAATATATAAATAAAATATATAAATAAAAAAAATAAAATATATAAATATAATTACAAGTACAATTTGATTGTTATGCACTTTCGTGCCACGAGATAACCACCTGGATAGCTAAAAACACTATAACCTTACAAAAATTAATAATGAACATCCATAGACGCGTTTCTGCCTTTCGGCTTCATCAGTATAGATTTATCATTAATCTCAATATAAATGAAAATCAAACTAAAACTTACTCTATAATTGTTCACCGGCCAAATGGCGACATCTGACATTATTAACTTTATCTAAAACCAGGACAGCCGTTTTTAGGGTTCCGTACCGAAAACGGAACCCTTATAGGATCACTTTGTTGTCCGTCTGTCTGTCTGTCTGTCTGTCTGTCTGTCTGTCTGTCTGTCTGTCCGTCTGTCTGTCTGTCAAGACCATTTTTCTCAGGAACGCGTAGAGGTAACAAGTTGAAATTTGTATCAAAAACTCGGGTCTGCGGTCTCTTTCAGCTGTGAAAATCAAACTTGTAAGTCAACGCGATCAAAGATATGACCGTTTATGTCGCATATTTTGCGATTTCATAAGGGAATCAAAACCTATAGGGTACTTCCCGTTGACCTAGAATCATGAAATTTGGCAAGAAGCGGTGTCTTACAGCACATGTAAAGGGAAAAATCTGAAAACCGTAAATATGTAGTTTTTTACAAGAAAAATGAGAATTTACTTTTAGAAACTTATGAAAATACACTAATGTTGTCGTAGTGGTATTGTCAGGCTCCAGAAGCATATGGGTTGCATACAGTTAGGTCCTCCTCGGTTAGGTCCGAAGGTTAAAAAGTATGTGTTGGCACCAAGCTGTTTATTCTGAATTTTCTTTGTTTATATTCGTTATGAATTTCATCACGTACGCTCTATATACATAATATATATAGGGTATATATTATGTCTAAATTTTGCTTGTTTATAACCGACATGCGACATACTCAAGTCCCGTAACATCCTGTATATATTATATTTCGTCTAATTTTTCTTTATAAACTACATATACTTAAATCACGTACGCCTTATATTTTTTTGGAGTCAATTGCCCAAAAGCAGTCAATTGAACAACTGAATGGTAAAAGTATCGAAATAGATCTAGAAATAGTTAACATATTAGTTTATATTAGATCTAGAAATAGTTAGATCTTAATATAAGTTAGGGAATAAGTGTAATACTAAAATAAAGTTTTATTTTTATAAGTTTAAAAATATTCGCGTTATTTAAAAAAAATACCCTGTATACCTTTATACAGGGTATATAGGTATACAGGTAAAATTGAGCAGTAAAAACAATTAGTGAAGTTCCAGAACCCCTAGACACTCATAGTGAATGGGGGATGTACGGTAATAAAATATAGGGTAGAATTCCATCGTACGACAGCGACATCTTGAGGTTATGCTTGCAGCGGTACTAAGATGGTCGTGATTTCAGGAGGGCCACCTGTCAAGTTAACTGAATATGCTTGCTACGTCCTTCACAAAAAAAAAAGATTATAAGTTACTTATTTATAAGTTAGTACGGAACCGTCGGTGCGCGAGTCACAACTCGCACTTGGCCGGTTTTTTTTAAGAAATGAATTAATCAAAATTAAGTTTATTTAAACAGAAAGAATAAAACTATACTTCCAATATTCTAAAAATTACATACTCATAGAGTGTCAATTTTCGAACTTCACTTGTTCCTATTTGTTCCTAATGTGTTAACTTTAACTTTAACATTAGATCTTAAACTTTGTTATGAGATGGTAGAAAGTGTAGTAAGAACGAGATGAGTCACACTTCGAGAGCAGAGCACTCTTCGATTCTCGATATGTTCCACCTTCTACCAAGTGCTATCGTAAACACAGAAAATCTGACCTCGATTGTAGCAGTTGCACGCGTTTATAGTGACGATTTACCTCATCCTCTCTCGTTATCGGGAGAAATAACTCTTTGGAAGGAGCTATGGAGTAGTAGACAACATCTCACCCTAAATGCAGCCCAAGCGCATCAAGAGACAAATGAGTTTTTTCCAAATTTAAAAATTTTGTTACAAATTCTCACTACATTACCAGTAACCACTTGTAGTGTGGAGCGCAGCTTCTCTTCGCTTAAACTAATAAAATCGTACCTTCGTACGACAATGACCCAAGACAGGTTAACCGGTTTGGGTTCCATGTATATTCACCGAGATATCTCTGCTAATCTACAACCTAACGAAGTCATTGAGGAATTTTGTTATCCAAGGAGACTTATTATGGCTTAAGCAAAATAAAATGTGTGTGAAAATAGGTCCCCTAGGAAATAGGCACCCCATTGAAAATGTGTTTCAATTTTTTAGTTTAGAAATATATTTTTTTCAATATTTATTGTTCATTTAAAAAACTTGTAAATTTTAAATCAAATACAAAATAATATAATTTTTTTTAAGGGCTAGGCTATTGTCGGTTGTTCTTTATAATACGAAGCGAGGCTCTTTTTTTGAAAGAGACACGCGTAAAACATCACTTGCATTTAAGCTATTTTTCGCATTAGTTTTTATATGCAAAGGCGATGAAAATCCCATTTCACACAGATAGTTGGTGGCAAATGGTAAAAGTAATTGCAATGCTTCTTTCGCCAACTCTGGATAATGTTCAAACTGTGTACATCAGAATTGTTGTAATTCTAATAGTTCGAATTCCATTTGAATATGGCCACTGAATCCATCAAATTTAAGTTATATAGAAATGGATCCAGTATGCATCTCCGAGTTTTGGTAATATTTCCAGTAGAAAATAATATAAACTTGAATGATTCGCGCAATCGTTTCAAGTGTATTGCAATGTCGGGTATAATTGTTTTTTTTTTCATTTTCCACAACAATTGAATCAAGCATGGTAAAGTTTGCAAAATTCCCATTTTCAACTCGTCTTATCCAAATTTCTAGTTTTCCAATAAAAGAAGATAATTTTTCACTAGCTATTATTATATTTTTACAAATTCTTGGATTGATATGTTCAATTTATTCAAGTGGCTAAATTTATCTGCTGAGTAGGCTACTCTCAGAATTGCATCCTTACTAACAATTACATTTTTTACTAATTCACAGTTTTGACTGAATATATAGTCAGTAACTGAATAATTTCTTCACGCAATTAAAAAACCCTATTAAGCATGCGTCCCTTAGAGAGCCATCGTATTTCGGTGTGATATAGAAATACAATATGAGCAGCTCCGATTTCTTCACAAAAGAATTGATTCAATATTAATAATATCTAATTAATCGAATTATATAAATACCAGGGGCGGAGAATAATCGTACACAAGCAAAAATTATCGTACTTTTCCAAATACTTGAAAAAACGATTTTTCTTAAAAAAAAAATCATGTTATCGTAAACAGATATTGCCTCAACAATAGATTTTATTAAATTTCATCAGTTAGTTTTCAATCATCTATGTAGATAAGTGTATATGTTACGGTAAAAGTACAAAATCGGCAAATGTAAACATTTACCGGTATATGTATACATTTGCCAATTTGATAGGTAAATTTTGAGATCAGCTTAATATATCTACTTTTACCGGTAAAAGTACACATTTTCCAAATAATATATAGGTAAAAGTTAATGGTAATAAACAGAAATAAAATGTACTTGTATATTAAGGTTAAAGTGTATTTGAAATAATTTATATTGTTTTATTATACATAAAAACAATTAATACATTTTGATTTAATTTATTTAAACAAATAATATAAGAATACATTCCTTATAACTTATTCGTTATAATTTTATCCGCTTGTATAATATATTTTTGTTTATTTTAATTCGAAATTCATTATTTATGAGACCTAATCACGCCGAAAAAATAAATATTAGGTGTTTTTTAAGAACCTCCATACATTTGTCATCATCATTAGGTATATGTACACATTTGCCGGAAATAGTTGGTAAATGTAAGTTGAACTTACATTTATATCATCATATATGTACCCATATCATATATGGGTACATATGCCGGTAAATGTGCACATTTTCTAAAGTACGTACTTTTACCGTAACATATACAGTTTTTATTAACTCCTATTTCATATAAAATATGTGGCTAAATATAAATCTTTGAACATACATAAATATTACATGAACTTATTTTTTTTTTACTTTGTTCTTCGTGTTGGTATATTTGCATTTTTTGCGAAAAACTCATAACCCTAATTTTTGTATAAGCTTCAATATATCTAATAACGCGATCCCGACTTTTTCGTTATTGGGAGATTACTATAGTTTTCAAATAATTTATTATCAAAAAATTTATAAATGATATTTCATAATTTATATTGTTAGGGGCTGCTCCGGCACCCCCAAAAATACCTTCCCGCACCACCAGGGGTGCGGGCACCCCAGGTTAAGAACAACCGCTCTGTGTGTCGGGTTTGTCCATAGAACTATACTTATGGAACAGGAATACAAATTATAGAATTGTGCCCATGAAGTGAGATGCAAAGTCTCATTTTTTTTTTTTTGGTCGAAATGCTCATGCGCGGCCTACGCGTATTTTTCTTTGTTGCTTACAGTTGCCATCGTTTTAGATGCATGTTATTAATCCAGTTTATTAAGAGTTTATTAAGTATATGTTCTATGGGTTTGTCGCACAAAAACGCAGTGAAACCCGATATATCTCTGCATTTCTGCCGTTCCCCTTCACAGAGGTACCAGTTTTGAAAAATACCACTGAATGATAAACTATTAAACTTATATTCATATTTGTGCTATGAAAATATTGATTTCCAAATAAAAGTAAAAACAAAAATGAATTATTTAATCCTGAAGTAAACTGAAGCCGGTACAATAATTATAACTACTGAAATATATACTAACTGGAACGAGCGCTGCGTCTTGGCTCATGCGGGCCGAGATAGAGCATCACAAGGTGTCTCTCGTATCGCTCTGTCTTCGTCTAGTACAGTCCAAAAGGAAAACTAAATGTGTCCGACGTCCATTTTTTCTTGCAAATACAACAGTATTTTACCATTGTCTTTTTGAAAACAACTTTCATTAAAATATATAAACTTCGGTTTATAGTATGCTCACCGATTCAACGATCTCACTCTCTTTCTTGATACAACACAATACAACTAGCTTTTTGCTCTAACTGTATCACATCCTCCCACTCTCGAATTCACTGTTGGCTAGACAAGGATGAAGAGATCCCCTTAGGACCTCTCTCTCTCGGCCCCCACAAGCTTAGAGGCCGGTGCTCGTTTCAGTTAGTGTATATTTCAGTGATTATAACGAAACACCATTGAAATTCTAATACGCACGAAAAACGGCTTGCGAGTTTCGGTTGCAGAAACATTGGTTGAGTTTAAAAAAAAAGCTTTAATAACTCACAGTATAAAAGACTTGATGAATATCAAATGAAGATTAACTAAATATAGTGTTTACAAAGATTATATATCAAACTAAAACTATGTTACACAAATTATAATTCTAAGTATTTCTTATCGCATCCTTGAAGGCAAGTGGCGAGTTTCTTATCGATGTCAGCGATTTCCAGGATCGTAACTCCTCCAAGCGAAGACGAAACATATCCTTAATGGTGTTTCTTATATTACTATTTCGTTTTGATTATTGTGGATTGTCCTTGGAAAGGAATTTCTTGCAGAATCGTAGATACAAAAAATATAAACCCATTATAAAAATTAATACATATAACAATATTGTCCAAAGACTAGTCATATTGTTATAAACAGGGTTATTACTAATTTTTTCGAATTCACTTTTTTGATTTTGTAATTCCTTTTGAGTGTTAATTATCTCATGGGTATTAATAGAATTTAGGTTTAAACCGACTGGATTATATTGGAGAGAATTTTGACTTAAATTTAGTTTATTCATAAATTTGGGTAATTTTATTTCTTTGAATCTTATTTTTCAATCAATATTTGTTCTAAGAATATAGCCTTCTATATTTATGACACAAGTTGGGGTTGATTCGATTACATAAGTGCCTAGTAATGGAATGTTATCTTTAGAGTTATTACATTTCTGGCTTGCTACTATAAGTCTGGGGGTTACAACTATCCATTTATAATTTTCTAGTTTTTGGATTTGAATTTCTTCTATGAATATCGGAATTTGGTAACAGTTGGACACGTTTTTTGAGAATCTTAACAGTTGGACTTCACATGGTGCATTGTTGGGCCATAATTGGGCCATATTAATGTGGTTACAAACATATTCGTTATTTAATAATTTTTTACATGGTTTTTCAAAATACATATAATGGTGCTCATTGAGGATAAGGAATGGAGCCTTTGGTAATATTACATTATAAGAGTTATTTGTGCATACTGGTAATGGGTGTAATTGATAGTATTGGTAATTTTTAATTTCTACTAAAGGTACTTCGATAATGAAAACGATTTCGTAAAGTTTTGAGTAACTTTTAACATTGAGGATGTTTTCAAAGTTTAATATGTTTTCTAATATTGGTTCGAATGGCAATTCAACATTTACAAATGACTTTTTAATAAATTTCAGTTCTTTAAGCATAGGTATACAGCAATCTATAGGTTTGATTATGGAATTATGTAGTATATTTAATTTTGAAAAACTTATTGCTATCTCGATTTTATCAAGCATATCGTATATTAATTGGAACATAAGAGATAATTTGGTTTAATATCATTTGCGTCAGAAAATATTGATAACCGTTAACATTATTGATTGTAATTTATTGTATTATTTCATCAATCTATCTAACATATTATCTAACATATTTTGCTTGTATGACACATTTTGGGTTAGCTCTTGAAATGCAGTAATTGAGGTATTCAACAGAGTAATCTGATTGTTTAATGCAGATTTCATTTGGTTTTGAGTGTTGTAAATTTTACTAATTTCAGTATCGCATTTTTCAGCATCTTTTTGGTCTAAATTTCCAGTTATGCATTTAATTAATGATCCTAATATATCAACAGCTCCACGTTTTTGGCGTTTAAGGGTGGTTATGGGATTTATCTGTTCAATTTGTCCAATTATTCTAGTTTCTAAGTTATTTGCAATATTATAGATATTAAATATTCTCTATTATATTCCTTAGTTTGTGTTAGATTGTGTTTTAGCACATGAAATTGGGTTTGGAGTGTTTCAAAACTTTTTACAACATTTTCTAAATGTATATATGTATGAAAGACCAATGCTTGTTGATAACTTGTTCCTAACTTATAGGGTAGTATTCCAGGGTTGTCAGTGATTTGGTGGATAATGGATGAGTTTATTGTGTTTCCATTGGGTTTTCTTAGTTCTTTTAAATGAACTAGTTCTTCTTTTTGGTTTTTAGTATTTTTTATTCGAGCTTTATTATTTTCTAATAACTTTATGATAATGTAGGGACCTATAAATTTATTGTTGTTTTTAGTTCTAAAATTGTTTTTTTATAAACAGTTTGGTCAATTTTAAATTGAAATTGTTCATTGCCTAATGCAATGGTTCTTAACCTTTTGAAAAATTGTACCCCCCAAAATAAACTGCTAAAAATTCTTTACCTCTCCCCTTCTTTATAGGTAAGGGAACAAAAGTTTTAGAATGTTTAGACAAAAAAAAGTACTATTAATAACTAATACTCCTACTAATGTGATGGTTAGGCTTGTTTTTTTGAAATAATGTTTCATATATCGGGGTTTACCTTCGTTAACTTGAAACGTAAGTCAGGCTCTAATTTCAATTGCGCCCTGCACTTATTTTTAATATACAACATGGGGCAAGAACCTAGTTTCACACAAATATGATGTGTTAAAGGGCATTGAAAATGTTAATGCTTTGTCCGAAATAATTTAATATTCAGCTCTTCTCTTTAACCAAAAATTACACCAGCTGTCTTTTTTAAATTAATTTTTTAGACTTCCGTCACATGAAATTTCAATTAATTGGTCTTTCTTCCACTGAAAATTGATTCAACACAATTTCCGAAGCTGATGAAACGGATCTCTTATCCAGCTTTCACTATCTAAATTTTCTGGTAAGTATGATCGGAAATTCTCAACAAGACCAAGTTTTTCAACGTCTTTAATCAGTATTTTATTTATTGTTAGTTCATTTTGGGAAGTAAAGTCTTCTAATGTAGGTGATGTCGCAAACTCGTTTTTTCTTATATCCTTGATTATAAATTCCAGTTTAGTGATAGCTGCCTTTATTTTGTCAGATATAGTAAAATGTGTTACATTTTGGCCTTGTAAACTGGAATTTAAGCGTCCAAAAATATCAGCCATATAATCGTGCCAACCAGAGTTCATCACTAAACCAATGAGAGAATTCCACTGTGTATTCTAATAGGAAGACCTGCACTTCTGAACGAAGGTCAAAAAGTCGAGTTTTGAAAACTTTTTTTTTGAACTTTTTTTGAAAAGGTCAAAAACTTTTCCTCTCGACAACCATTTTCTGTATGTAGAAGAAGCTTATTGTGGTCGCTACCCATTTCATTACACAAAATAGTAAAAAGTCTTGAATTAAGAGCTCTGGATTTAATGAATTTAACTATCTTTACTGATTGATCCAACACAATTTTTAATTTCGCGAGCATTGATTTTGTGGAAAGCGCTTCACGATGTATACTACAATGTGTAAACTTTACGACTGGAGCAACTTCTTTAATTTTAGCAGGAACGCCTCCATAACAATCTACCATTGCACGTGCTCCATCAGTATATACTCCCACGCAGTTTTCCTATTGATATCATGTTGAGTCATAAATTCATTAAGTTTTTTGAAAATTTCATTTTCAGTGGTGTTGTATTTGCCAAAAAAAATCTTCTTTTTCAAATCTTATATAAGCAATCATCTGCGCAAAATTGGTTAAATCCGTACTTTCATATATTTGAATTGCAAAAAATCGGCTTTGTTTTATATTCTGAATTAGTTTTTCATTTAACTGAGCTACCATTTCACCAATTCTTCGAGAAACAGTGCTGTTTGATAAACATCCAGTGTTGTTGCTGCTGCTTGGCCAAGAATTGATGATACTAAATCTTTTGCTACAGGTAGTATTAAAGTTTCACCAATAGTGTGAGGTTTGTAAGTTTGGGCAATTCTCAGACTAACTAAATATGATGCTTAAAGATGCTTTGTTAGTTGTAGTGAAACATTGAACTGACGTTTTGATATTTTTCAACTCACTTCGCTGTTTTTTTAAAAAATCAACAGGCTTGCCTTTTAAATGCTTGTATTTGTTGTATAAATGACGTTTAAGAAGGGATAGCTTCATCGAGTTGTTCGAAAATGTTTCATAACACACAATACAGTCTTTTTTCTGTTTTCTTTTTTTCTGAATTTTTCAGAATCTTCTTGAGGGTGTGGCTTGGTACTGCTGCTACTAGGAGTGTCAGAGTTTTCTGTTAGTTTTCTCTTATAATTTATTAAACATTTATCCATTATTATAGATTAGGACGTGATAATAGTTATTTAGACGTAATAATAGTAGATTAAGCCGTTATAATAGTTACTTATGTATCAATGGCGAAGCGTGGTTTTCGGCATTAGACTTAGCACTTCCTTAAAAAAATATATAACAATTTTGAAGAATTTTTATATTCAAAGCTTGTTTTGGTTGAATTTTACGTTTGTTGGATAAAATTATAGGCGTACTTACCTATTTATTTTATGTAAAATTTTTAATTTTTAGTTATTTGCATCTTAGATAATTTCAAGTATTTTCCAAAAAAAATCCTTATATTTCAGTCATTATGTCACCACACTGCAGGACGAAAATGCATTGCTTAAATGCACGCTTCACCACTGTTATTTATAATATATATATATATATATATATATATATATATATATATATATATATATATATATATATATATATATATATATATATATATATATATATTTATAAATATCAAGTATGAATAGGATGGTTCCGACAGTTACTACGTGGTAATTCATACTTACATTGAATTCACTTTGTAAGTGAAAAATTCACTTTGTTTTTTACCACACTTATTCGCATAAGTGTGGTAAAAAACAAAGTGAAAATTTTTCAATTCAATGTAAATATCAAATATGTACTGAAACTTACAACTTACCTCGTAATTGATTTAAAAGTTATTGACAAATCACACATTTTCATAACAACAATCGAAACATTAGGTACATGGCGCCGTAAAAAAACGAATTGGGAGGCGGCGCGTTGAATGATATCATTGAGAAGTGATGAGGGCAAAAGACGGAACGTACCTCCGCTATGCATTGCCGTGATTTAGTTTAATTTACATTTTGAAAAATTACGCTATACATAAAAATCGCTTGAAATTTCTATTATACCCCCTGCAACAACTTAATGTACCAACAGGGGTACATGTACCCCAGGTTGGGAACCAATGGCCTAATGTATTACGTTGATCAATTACATTTTGTTTTTGTCTTTTTCTTTTAATAGTCTTAAATGTTCAATACGTGTAGAGTGGAATCGTTCGACTGGGGAATTGGATTCATGATGTCCGGGTGTAGTAAAATGTACTTTTATTTTATGGGTCTTAAGCAATTCTTATGCCATAAAATGAGAAGTAGTGAATTCATTTATCATGAGTAGATTTGGCTGTTTTGGTAAACTGAAATGATTGTCCTTATTTGGTAAATTTATCGATAATAGTGAGAAAAGATTGGTTTTCAAAATGAAATGTGTCGATATGTAGAATTTGGAAAGGCCATGAAGGGGTTTCTGTCAATACTAAAGGGACATAAGAGAGTTGTCTCGTATATTTAGCTTTTTGGCATGTTTCACAGTTATTTATGAAGTTTGTTATGTCGGTTTTCATTCTATTCCAATAATAATTTGTTTTCAGTCTTCCGTAAGTTTCATTAATTTCTCGATGGTTTGTTTTACCTTCATGTTGGTGTAGAATCAATAGTATTTGGTCATCTTTATCTGTTACATTGTTGATTAATTTTGTGCATTGTATCAGTTTTAAATTTCGGAAGTGTTGCATATAAATTTTGTTAACCAAGGATTGTAATTCTTTGGAATGAAAGTAGATATGTGTAGGTCGATCTGTTACGCATTCTTTCAGAAAGTCAATTATAGATTGGTTATTATTTAATGGAAGTTTCACATGTATAATTGTATGATTGTCAATGATTTCTCGTTTTATTTTAGTGTCAGGATGTAGGGAATTATCGATCAAGAGTTGGTACGTTTTGTTATTAATTATTTCGTCTAGTATAGGGATTCTTCATTTTGAGTTTCATTACTACATGTGTGAACTGTATCTTGTGAGTCAGGAGGTCTGATTTGAATGTTTTCTAGGATTCTGATTTTGGGTTGTTGTTGGCTAGATGTACTAGGGTCTGTTAGGTTTTCTATTGGGTTTTCTACTAAATTTCTTAAATATTCTTATATGTCTTGATTTATTTCACCAGGGATATTAATTATTGATTGAGTTTCGTTGATGTTAAGTTGAATTCTAGAAAGTGCGTCGGCGTTTAAATTTTCTTTGCTTTTTAAAAGGTTGTCAAGATGATTGGATTGATCGGTACTTTTTTTTAATTTTGTCTATAAAATGTACGTCTCTTATATCATTTAATTTTGTCTATAAAATGTACGTCGGTTATATATATATATGCTTCTATATCTATGGGTTCTGGGAATGTTAATTTTACAGATTTTTTCACTGTTGTTTGTGAGAGAGGTGATTGCGAGGGGACTATACCTGTACCTTGATTTTGATTAACTGGAATTTTTGAAACTATTTTGGTCCTGAGGGGTATCATAATTACATGGAGTTTATTTTTTGAAAATTCTGGGTATTTTAGAGGTTTTTGGAAAATGTGTAAGAGAATGTTCACTTGAGGGGCTTGCAATTCATAGGTGTAGAGGTTGACATTAGCAAATAAATGATTTAATAAGTCTAATCCTATTAAACCATCATATTTGTCTGAAAAGACAAAAAAGATAGAATTTACTAAATGTATTCGTTCTGAAGGTGGGGAAGAGTGGAATATGAATTGTTTCATCATGGATAGAAGTTGCATGTGCTGTCGAAACTGTGCTGTCGAATTTTTCTTTTTTATATAGTCTGGAAGAAAATGGTAGGCTGGTTGTGGTTTAATAAAGCTTCGAGTGCATCCCGTGTCTATTAGAAAATTTGCGTTTATTCAAGGAATGTTAATAAAAGGAAGCTCGGTTGAATAATTGTTTACTGATATTACCTCTGTAGTGGTTGGGGTGTAGTCATCTGAAAATTTGACTGTCCATAAAATTCGAGGTCAATTTCTTGTTCGTTATTTGTTTCGAAGTTTTGCTCAGAATAGGATAAGTTATTGTCAGTTGACTTCTTATATTCAAGCGGATTATATGGAGGATTTGAATAGTTTTCGTCATGATTATAAGTTTCGTTTGGCTGGTTTTCAAATTCTTCTGCATTTTCTTCGAATTCTTCATAGATATAAATTAATTTGTATCGTAAAATAGTATTTCCGGAACTAGTGTCTGTTTGTGTTTAGTGTTCTTAGTGAATGTTTATCTTGGGGTATGTAGCACTTGGAGTTTTAAAATTGCTTTGGTATATTGGTTTGGGTTGATGGTTTTGCGAGAATTGGTTTCTAAATGGTAATTGATCTCTAGGTTGATAAAGGGTTACAAAATTTGGATTTTTGGATAAAGGTTGAACCGAGTGATTTTGATAAGGGTTTCTCTGAATAGGAATTGATGATTTTTAATTGGAACCTGTCTTTAAATCGGAAATTGTCTGTTTTGAAAATTCTGTTGTGGTGGTGTAAAAGCATTTGGGGAATTCATTTTTGGAGGGTTTATAAAATTTTGACCAGTCCTAAAAAAATTAAAATTTTCTTCTTCTCTAACAAATAACATGGCTTGTTCTAGCGAATATGGATTTTTTAATCTAATTACTAACTGCATATTGTGGGGTAAACCTTTGATATAAGTTTTTAATGCAAAGTCATCATAATGGTTGATTATAACTAGTTTGACTTCGTTTGATTCATTTGAATCAAATTTAGTGAAAAGAAGGCTGCGTGCATCTTGTATACGCATACCGAAATTAATTGGGTGTTCGTTTTTGTATGGTCTGATGGAAATTAAATCTTGGATTAAACAATCTATCCCTCTTTGATCGGAAAATGTTATTAATAGGGTTTCTTTCCCTAACTGCCAATTTGTCAATTCTGATCTTAAGCATATTAGATCGGCGGCTCGTCCACGTAATTTGCTTAGAATAGTGTATAACAAAATGATATTAATAGAATGCTAAACGATTTACTGGATCTTGAAATGTTTTTAATAAATTTTCACAGGCTGTTATGAACCTATAGAGTTGTTTAGTATTGCCATCAAAAGGTATGATGTTATCTGCTTGATATCTTAATAAGGTTTAATTTCTTTCAGGCATTTTGTTGTTTAACACTTATGTCAATATCCGGGTACCCGGGTACCCTTTTACATGTTCTTACTTACATATCTTTTGCATTTAACGAAAAATTATCAAATCCTTTCAGATTCTCGTTATTTGAGTCTATTGACATCGATTCATATACATTAATAATAAAATATGCCAAAAAATATATAAACTTTTTGGACTCAAAGTCAAAAACACCGTTGTTCAATACCCGGGTACCCCAAATATAAATAAATAATTAAACTTATTTCTAGGGATAAAAAATATTACCTAATATATAAATAAACGGATATATTTAAATTTTAATTAATTTTATTATAAAACGTATTATAAAGTATACATATATTATACAAAATATTGTTATATTCAATTTATTATTGAAACATGTCACATTTTACAATTGCTTTTGAATGTTCATCGCAAACTGGTTTGTTACATTCTTTACACGATTTTCGCGCTTTCTCAAAAGTTTTTTTTTTATAGACACCCTGGTAACAAATATGATATGAAGATATATCCTACTACAATTTTTCGTCCAGTGGAATCTGTCTGTTCAGTAGACCCGTCTGACTCACTTAATGTTGTTGCCCTGCTTGTAGTATCTATTAGTTTCCCATAGATGCTTTCTATGGCAATCCTAGTGGTGAAATTTCTCATAATTTGCTTATTTTGAGATCCTTCTTGAACCGATCTAATTTGCATATTTTGAGATCCTTCTTGATCTTACCTTTTGAACCAATGTCTATTCTTGAAAATTTCTCTATTACTGAATTTAACTCAATTTTTGAGAAATGGGTTTATAATGTATAAAACTTAAAAATAAAACTTAAGACTACGCGACTTTTGTAGAAAAATAAAAATTGATTGATTGATTTATGGAAAAAGAAGAGCACTTACATTAATGAGAAAAATAATCATATTCATTGAATTTTTTCTTTCTTCGGTTTCTTAAATCTACAGCCTGGTATCGGACGATGTTTGTTCTTCAACCAGAGGGTTGCCTTGAAGGAACTCAGCGATGTTTGTCTGGAATCTTATTGGACTTGGCTGGTTTCGGACGATTTTTGTTCTTTCACCAGAGGGTTGCCTTGAGGGTTGCAGCGATGTTTGTCTGAACTCTTCTCGGACTTTGGGTTGAATCTTCTGTTTGCACTTGTTTCTTGTCGTAACCTTTTTGATTTGGATACTCACAATTAAGAATTGAAATTCAGGAAAGAGGTCCACGATGGATATTTATTTGTGTTATGACCCTTGATTCGGATATCCAATCAATCGTTGAAACGAAAATTAACTGTGCGATACAATAATTTTGAATATCCTACCTGCGCCAGTTTCGGTTGCAGAAACAATGGTTGAGTTTTTAAAAAAAGCTGTAATAACTCACAGTACAAAAGACTTGATGAATATCAAATGAAGATTAACTGGTTAATATGCGTTAAGAGGCATGAACCCTTCAGCGCCCTCTGTGCCACAATTGAAACTAACGGAAATTGACACTAAAGCTCCAGTGGCGTGTACAAAACGCCACCGTAGCTACAGATTTGAACAAAATGGATGGTTAGATTAGGTTATATTATGAGAAGACCAATCAAGAATAACGCGCGGCAGCGCGACCTCTCGATCCGAAATAAGAAAAAAAATTGAATAAAAAAATTTTTATATACCTTCTTCAAATTTATTTTCCCTACGCCTTTGAGTTTTGCCCCCAATGCGCATGCACATAATACGTACAGTGGGTTGCCTATACGTCTCAAGCCTCTTAACGCAGATTAACCGATTAACTAAATATAGTGTTTACAAAGATTATATATCAAACTAAAACTACGTTACATAAATTATAATTCTAAGTATTTTTTATCGCATCCTTGAAGGCAGGTGGCGAGTTTCTTGGCGATGTCAGCGATTTCCAGGATCGTAACTCGCGCTGCCTAACAAATCTCTCGCGGTACTAGCCCGCACGTTAACTGTTAAAATATCACGATCAAAAATAATACACGACAAAATTCACGTGGAAAATATCTCTACAACATAATTATCACGTCAAGAATCATACTCAGAAAATATCATATCCTAATCATTATTATCATGTATTTTAGGATGTGATATTTTCGTAGCGTGATGTCTTCGTAGTGCGATGTTATGTCTGTGTGATATTTTAGACGCGTTGTTTATTCGTGCATTGTTTAATTGCGCGTTCTTTAGTCGTACATTGTTTTATCAGAACACCACAAGAAATGTATCTTCTTCACGGGCTCCTGACATTTCAACGCTGGAATAAACAACGCTTAGAAAATATCAGAGCGCGGCATAACAACGCAGTACGAAAACAACACGCTTAAAAAACATCACATCCATAAATATGTGATAATATTTATTAGTAAACCCCGGATTTTTAGGCCCTTAAAAACGCTAAAATAGGCAGGCACTTAGGCCCTCAACATCCCTAAAATAGGCGGTTTTCTAGGCAACCTAAATGCAGATAGGCACTATAAAAAGAAACTAAGTAACACAATATTACTTACTAATAAAGTACTTTATTATAAAAGAAAAATTGACAAACATTGACGAAAAAAAACATTGTAAAACAAAAATAAATATAAATGTAAAAGAAAAATATTGCAGACTTCTTCATATCTAACGATTTAACACTAGTATATCAAAATAAAACAATAATTTATCTCTATGTATATTTTGATTCAAAAATATAACTAATATAACTATATAAATAAGCATTTGTTCGATAGAATTTTCTGATAGAGACTGCTGTCGTTCGGTGAGCACTTGCTTGTAAGCCGAAAAGCTTCGTTCCACGTCACAAGATGTGCTAGGGGCATATTTATATTTAGTCATATCATCTGGAGATAACTCAACCCCGTTGATGAATGGTACAGGCCCAGTTGAATTGTCTGGATTTTTCTCTAAAACGTTTATTAATTTTTGCAATGCAATTTTTGCAACATTTCCCGGTGTTTATATTAAAGATTCCTTAACACTATGTAATTTTTCAAGACTTTTATACAGTGGTAAAGCCTTGAGCCTCTAACTCTTTGATTGCACTTGTCAGAATTTTCAAGTGAGTTTTAATTTTAGGTTAGTTCAAAATTAATGCTTTGATTATGAAAATATTTTTGCCCTTCCCTAATTGATTGTGCGGCTTAAGGTTCAAATTCGAGTACAACCTAAAAATGTAAAGATTTAAAAGTGGTTTTAATTAAGAAAGATATATTTTGGCTTACCGGTTTTATTTCATTAAAATGGCCTGCGTAGAAAAAAGCTGCCTCCAGCCAGGCAAGGGAATATTGGGCAATATTTCTTTATATCCTTGAATCCTTAGAGGAGCTTTTAAAAATATTGGTTTTGTATTTTTTATCAAGGAATTCACGTTAGGGTACTGATTTCGTATTACTTCACATACTAAACTCGGTGCATGAGCCAGGCAAGTGACGAGAATAAGGTTGGGAAAAAATACCTTCAAAGTTGTGCCACATTTTTTCATGTAAGCTGCAGCATCAAAATAAAGATTTTCACTCACTCATGGAAAATGTGGTCAGGCCACAAAAATGTGATTTAGACAATTTGGAAATGGCACATAAAAGAATACACACCTAAAGAAGAATTAGTACATCGGGAGACTGTTGCATGATTGCACTTGGCCAAAATTTTACAGGTGAAGAACGCCTGGTGTATCACCACATAATTTTCCGACAATTACATTGCAAATATACCTTCCACGAACAATCGTTGTTTCATCCACAGTTACACATATGTCATTTTCAGCAACATCATTTCGAATACTCAAAATTTTCTTGAAAACATAAAACATTTAAATAACAGTAGAGTGTTTTAACAAATTAGAATAACAAACCTGTTTGTAAACTTTTTTTTAATTTAAAATTTTATAAATTTAAAAAAGGATAGTAGGTGACGCTAATTAAAAAATTATATACCTATTTTGGTTATTTATGGAAAGAGAATTATAAGAAATAGGCTAAAAATAGGCCAAAAAATCTAAAATAGGCACAAAAACAAACATTAAGAAAAATAGGCGCAAAGGCACTAAAAAAATTGTATAAATATAAACTATGTGCATAAAAGCGAAATTGACTATGATATATAAAACTTTAAATCTAGGCAATTGCCTAAAAATCCGGGGATCATTTATTGGATTGTGATATTTTCCGAGTGTGATATTTTAGGATGTGATGTTTTCGTGTACGTTGTTATGCTGTGATATTTTCGACGCGTTGAAATGTCATAGAACGCTTCTTCACCTATAAATATTATACATTTTTTAAATTTAGACATACTGTTTAAATGTGTTATTATGAAAAAAATTAAGACAAATGAAAAATATCATTTTTGAATTATCAAATTTCAATTTTAATTCAGCGATATATATATATATATATATATATATATATATATATATATATATATATATATATATATATATATATATATATATATATATATATATATATATATATATATATATATATATATATATATATATATATATATGTATATATATATTTATATATAGCAATGCTCTATATTTTAAATGTGTTTACTTTCATTTTCTGTGAAATGCAAAGAAGATGATTTGGTAGTATTGGAAAGCAAGAAAATTATTATCTTCGGATTATAATCAATAGGGTCAGGACCGGTCACTTCTGGGTAATATGTTAAAGATGCGCTTCAGTCAAAAGGACCATTACATCGATTTATCCTTTACATTGGATAGAAACTTATACTAGACCACTATATACTATACTCAATATTCCTCCACAGCTATCAAAAGTTAGACAATTGACCGGTATTGTTCTTATTCATGGGATATAAAGTCTCGATTTTTGTGAAAATAAGAAATTTTGCCGATTTATTGTTGTTTTATGGCCAAAATTATAATGTATACTAATTTGCAAAAACTTTTTCTATAACACTTACCTTACTAATATTTTAATCTGTAGAGAGAACATGTTTATAGTAAAATTAAATTTAGAAAGAGATATCGACGTGTGGCCTTTAGCCTACAACTCAATTTGCATGACGAACATATACTCTGTTAATTTAGCCACTAAAATATTTTTCATGCACATCAATAATTCATATTTTTTGATTCCATAATATCAGTCATATAAAATAGATTAATTTCTAGATTTTATTTTGAACATATTTGAGAAGTAATTAGTAGGTGGGGAATCGGTGTATGTTTCGGCACACATAAATCAACAAATCAGTCTTAAGTTTCCTTTGATAGTTACAGCAACCAATATTATATCTACTTACATACTCTTAAAATGTATTAAGATAAGTGATTGCCCAATTCCCTAGAGCAGTGCTTTCCAAACTGTGTGTCGCCACACTTTAGTGTGTCGCCTGCAGTGTGATGGTGTGTCGCGGGAATAATCGCGACTATAACATTCAATTTAGAAAAGCTTATTTGTTAGATGGGAATACCTATGGGAGTAGGAATAATGAAAGATTCGAATTTTTGGACTTTATTATCTTTGACACGTTCAATGCTAGCAATTTGCGTAAATGTTTGCAACCGTCGTTGCTAAAAACGCGACTGGTGCGACCTCTCTGTTCTATCTATTCAATTAATTTATTTGCGTTTTAAATCAGAGACAAATATCTAAAGATAAATTATTAATTTAAGATTAAATTATTTCAATAAATAGAACTAGAGGTAGCTCCGGGCGCGTTGTCAACGGCCGAGAATTATTGTAAACAAGAACGCGCTAGGCGCGTTGTCAGCAATGAACGTGTTAATAACATGAGTATTACCATCTAACAAATAACCTTTTTTTAAATTGGTTTAAAAAAAAACCACAAATGATTAAATATTATCGACCCTTTGTTCTTTTCAGCTGAAATATCCCCAGCTTTAACCATGCGCATTAGGATATATAAGCTTTGTTTTTTATTTGTAAATTTAGTTATAGTTCAGTCTTAGTTCTTAAATTGGTGTTGAATTACTCGTAAAATGGATAAGTTTCTAATTAAAAAAAGAAAAGTTGAAGTTCTGCATTAATACGTAAAAATTGTAAAGGAAAAAATTCTACGTCTCGTGTATACAATAATGATTATATGAAATTAGGATTCACATTTTCTGGTAATGAAAAAAATCCTTGCCCCCAGTGTTTAATTTGTGGGGTGATACTTGCAAATGAAAGTATGGTACCAAACAAATTAAAGTGCCATTTTACCTCAAAACACAATGATTTATCACAAAAGCCAGTAGAATACTTTATTTAACTTTCAAAATCTATAAAGAAGCAGTCTGTATCATTCACCTCAAATCAGCTCAAGAGGCAAGTTACTTGATTTTTCAAATGTTTGCCAAAAATAAGGAGTCACACACTATAGCTGAAACTACTATAAAGGAATCTTGCTGTGCTATTGTTCGAACAATGTTTGGACCAGAATTTGAGATAGAAGTCAATAAAATCCCTTTGGCAGATAACACGATTGGAAGACGTATTCATGTATTTCACGTATTCATGTCAAGACATGTTTCAAGATAGTAATATGGTCTTTGCATTACAGTTAGATGAATCTACAGATCAGTGGGTTGGCACAATTACTAGTTTTTATACGTTTCATTCATACTGACAGAATTATTGAACAATTCTTGTGTTGCTTAGAACTTCCATTGAGAACTAGGGGCAAAGATATAATTAAAACATTAGATTACTTCATGAACGAAAATTAGTTAAATTGTGTAGAAATATGTACAGATGGCGCTCCTTCAATGATTGGTTCAACAAAAGGTTTTATAGCTTTGGCAAAGAAAGACAATGAAAATATTATATTACCTCATTGCTTTTTACATCGCGAAGCACTAGTGGCGCAAACCATTGATTGCGAATTGAAAAATATTATGGACAAAGTGGTTCAAATGGTGAATTACATAAAAAGTAGACCTGTTAAATCAAGATTATTTGCTCACATTTGTGAACAAATGGGGGCAAAGTTTAAAAAGCTTTTACTACACACAGAAGTGCGTTAGCTTTCAAGAGGTCGAGTGCTTTGTCGCGTATACGAATTGAGAGAAATGATGCTTAGACTCTTTGAAGAAAATCAGCAAAATGGATTGTGCGATCTAATTCAAAACAAACTGTGGTGCACAAAATTAGCATATCTTGCTGACATATTTGAACATTTGAATAAACTAAACATCAGTATACAAGGAAAAGGAGAAAATCTGTTAACAGCGGTAGATAAAATTTGTGCTATGAGAGACAAGATAGCAATTTAGAAAAGGAATGTGAAAGAAGGAAATTTTGAAATGTTTTCCAAAACTGATCACTGAAAGAAACTGAAAACTAAAAGAACTGAAAACTGAACTGAAAATATGATATTAGTGCGTTAATTTTTGACCATTTAACATTACTCTTTGAGAAATTTCAACATTACTTCCCAAATATTGAAATCCAAGACTATGATTGGATCAGAAATCCATTTATTTCAACTGCAACGATTAACTTCTCGCTTATTGAAGAAGATGAATTAGCTGAAATAAAAAATGATCGAAATATGTTAATGATGTATAAAGAGGGTAACTTGGACAACTTTTGGATTTACGGTTCTAAAATGCATCCGAATATAGGTAAAAAAGCGTTAAAAATTCTTCTACAGTTTTCCACTACATACATTTGTGAAGTATCCTTTTCAACAATGACAAACATAAAGACATTGAAACGTGGAAGCTTAAAAATGCTTGATGAAGAAATGCGAGTGTCTGTCTAATATTCCACCGAATATTAAAAAGCTGTGTTCATCCAATCAAGCTCATGTATCTCATTAAAATGATAAGGATTTTACTATTTTTTGAATATTGTATGTTTTTTTTTACTATTGTATCCTTTATAAGGGGGTTAGTTTCGCCTTTAAACTCTGGTTTGCTACTGTACTGTATTAATGTGTCGCGAAATTTTGTTTGTCTAAAAAGTGTGTCACCAACATGAAAAGTTTGGAAAGCTCTGCCCTAGAGACTGACCTTCACCCGTCGAAACTCGAGTCGTGTGAAATGTTTAAATTTATATAACTGTTAATAACAAGTTATATAATAATTTTACATATTAAGTGTGGTTAAAACATAGTGAATTTATCAATTCACAATCAGTGTATGTATGGATTACCACGTAGTAACGGTCGCAATCATCCTATTCATTATTATCAAATATGTACCTCTGCAAGATTCACACAAAATATTTTACCCGTCAAGGTGGAAAAATAATGAGATATATGTATTTAATGTTTTTCGGGTACTTACGTAGTAACGCTACCGCAGCTACCTATTTGAGCAAAATGGACGGTTATATTAGGTTATAACGGAGCAGATAAATCTAGACCACATATCGCGCGGTGGCGCGACGTCTCAATCCGAAATAAGAAAAAATATTGTATAAGGGTTAGATTAGGTTATATTAGAGCAGATAAATCCATTGCGTTAATACTTAAGTACCGTTTTTCGTTTTAACATTTTTCGTAATGTTTTTTGACAAGTATTAGAGTTAAAATTATTAGTTTTTAGTGTTTCTAATTTATATATAACGTTATGACAAATATGTCATCAAGTCCTAAAGCAGCTACAATATCTTGAAGACGATCTCAAGTTTTGGTATAGAATAAATTGCTCTATAAAGGAATTGTATGCAAAATGCTTATTCTATAATATCCTTTAAAGAACCGCTCACGCAATGTAATATTATTAACCCAAAGTGATATTATTAAATAAAAATAGACCCTTGATAAAATTCCATCGATCACACTCAAGTAAATTCAACTCGATATAATAGAGGTCTATAATGTGCTATTAGAAATACCTTGAAAACCTTTATATAGTAATTTTTTGTGTTGTATTTGTAACCGATAGTTTCAAATGTTGTCATAGTCTCACCTTTTTTATCTACACATCTACACTTCTCATTAGGGGAGCATCCTTAAATCACCATATGTAATTCCCGTAATGTAAAATGTGTATCATAGACTTATATGTTTGCATGTATTGTTTGTTATTGCTACCGGAAAATACTCAAATTTTACAATATTATTAAGAATTCAATAATTGAGGTTTCCATTATAATTATTATATTAGAATATATTTACAAAAAAAACTTCATATATTTGATTTAGAAAAAAAATGCATTACGCAATGGATTAACATGTTTCTAAAAACTCTAAAAAATTATTTCATACTTTTCTCATACATCCTTGCAAAAATTATTTCATACTACGGTACCTCGCCGGTGGACAGTGATGGCTCCACACGATATGCAAAAAATCTTGCATGGGTTGTAGCTACCGCTGTATCGTCCGTATCAGCCCCGAGCTACAGGGGCCGCGACTTGTGTAAGCAAAAATTAAATAACCCTTTTGAGCTTCGCCGCAGCCGGTTAAAAAGCAGAAAATTCTTAAAGTGAACTCATAAAAGTGACAAACTGAATATACAATAAAAGTTATAAAGCGATACAAAGCAGTTGTATCGTTATTTTTCATTGAAAATGGTGCACTGTAAGGTGCCATCATGTACAAATCGCTCCAATTGTCAAGGTTGGAAAAATAGAAATGCCAGCAACAATAATTCTGTAAAGATATCATTTCACAGGTATTTAAAATTTGCTGAAGCACATTTTTTTTGGGAATGTTTCGTTTAAATTTTCCAAAACACCCTACAATTCTCAGTACATGGTTCGAGCTTTTAGGAATACCTTCATCGACTACTATCAATAACAATGCCCGTATTTGCTCAGCTCACTTTAAAAAGGAGTACTTCGACAGAACAACTGACAAGGTCCGACTTATAAATTACCACAGATGTAAAGAACATATAATTGATACACTTTGTAAATAGTGTAAGGAAGTTATGCTGAACAATGATTGTTTCTTACGCCATTACAATTTGTTTCAGAAAATACTTACATCAGGATTGTATTCGAAATAATGGATATCTTTTCATCTAAGGATAATTTTAAATTGAATTATGAATATTTCCAATAGAAGATAATAAAAATTTAAATTTTAGCACAACCTTCTACATCAGCTGAAAAATCAACAATGATCTGTGCAGATGATTTTCGTAACTTGTGTGACATCTCTCTATTATCGGAAACACAAACTTCTGCATCGAAATTGGACAAAGTAACGGCGGTGGACCGTTCAATTATTTTTAATTCTCCTGTAAAATCCAGGCTTAGAAAAAGAATTAGATGTTTAATGGCGGATAATAAGAAAAAAAATAAACTTTCTTTTATCACGATTGTTCGATACTTCAAATGAAAATAATAGCGAATTTGGCCCCCAAATTGTTTTTTTTTTCTGGATTTCTGCCCGAAATTACAAGGAACTGTTGCAATTTTCAGGCAAGAACTCTAGAACTACCGGAAATCTTGCCAGAACTCTAAAAAAATTATTTTTTTTAAAAATCCGATTTGTAAACTAATATAACGGTGCTATTAGTCATATACGTCGTATTAGTTTATAAATCGAATTTTTGAAAAATTATTTTTTTTAGAATTCTGGCAAGATTTCGAATGGTTCTAGAGTTCTTGCTTGAAAATTGCAACAGTTCTGTGTAATTTCGAACAGAAATCTAGAAAAATAATTTTGGGGCCAACTTCGCTATTATTTTCATTTGAAGTATCGAACAATCTTGATACAAGGAAGTTTCATTTTTTTTCTTAAGATCCTCATATGATGCTCCTTCCTTCACGGGCATCAGGCACTCTGGGTATGCATCGTGCACTGTCCCCAAATTCATACGTCCATGTTTGATATAGACAAAAATAACATAATTTGAAGATTGCTTGGGCGAGTGGAAGCTATATGCAGTACAAAAGAATCGCTTGGTTTGTTTTAGTTTGCTGCGTTTCTATCTAATCATGTGCTTCGGGGGTGGTGGGGATACATCAGAGTGAACAAAGATTGCGGCATATTGTTGCATTTTACGTTTTTATTACTGAAGTTGCTATGAAATACATAATGGTAGTGTGTTTATTTCCCACTCTTTACAAAATACATAATTTCAGCAATGCACCTATTTCAATTCCACCTATTATCATACTTCGAGAGGTTCTTTGATCAATGAAAAAAGTATGTTCTTGTTTGGGAAGCTTTTTGTCCTTGCGACAGATATAATGAGGGAAATCTTTACACTTGCATGCAGCAATATCAAAAAGTACCTTACTACTTTGTCGACACCTTTCTAACTTTTCCGGAGAGAGCCTTTTGACAGACTTGAGTAGGTTTTTGCATTTTAAATGGTATGCTTTTAACATCTGTACGGCCCTTGTTCGAGTTACTATCGGAATAGTAACAAGAACAGTTTGCCATATATTTTCAATTCTGGATGTCACTATATCTGCTATTTCTGAAAATGTGGACTCTTTTGCAGTTTGCAATTGCAACTTTAGTTGATGTCTTGTCCATTCATAGTATTTTATTACATCTTCGTAAGTAGGTAAAATATTGTCTTTTATCTCACAAATATCAACAAAAATAGGACATTTAAAGACACTTCCTGCTCTTTGCATGTTTTTTACGAAACAAAATTGAGGTTAGGTCATTTGTTAAATAACTAGCGCAAGTCTAATTCGAGCCAAAACCAATAGTCCACTGACGACGCGACAAGTGATCTAATTGTCCCCTCCTGCGCTACCTCACTCCCCTTATATTATATTATTAACTTAAGATCATGCATTTTTTTGTATCAAAAATAATTTGTAGTTATAATAATTTCTGGGAATAAAATACATATGTTTATTAAAATTTCAATTACTCTAATAATTTTTTTTTTCAAAAATTCAATGACGTTGCGGAGGCTATTACTATAAATGAAATCAAATAATATTTTGAATGGATTAATTTGAGTCTAAAGGGCACCGATATATCATTATTAGATCACTCATAACCCAAAAAAATATTTCACTCCACCCGAATAATCACCATGTTATTTATTTTTTTCGATTGTTCTGAATTAATATGTATACATATATTATTATATGGGTGTGTACAATTTACACTTAAAAATAATATGTTATAAACTTATAAGCATTCAAGTATTTCAAGTTATTTTTACAATACTAATATTATGAACTGTAGACTGTTAATCTTGTGAAATACGAAATCTTATTGTCTAGTGACTCTAGTGTTTGAAAAGAACACAAGGAGTATCCACCTAAGGGTAGCAGACATGGGCACTAAACCTTACTGAACATACACCTCCTTGAAAGGACCTCTTTCAACAATTTAATACATACTAAATATACAATAAACATACAATAACATATACAGATAAATCTTACAATAAAGTACCTATAAATCTTACAATAACGCACTTAAATATACCCTTAAAAATAACTCAATAATTACAATAAACACTAAATGACTGGTAACACAACCAACCTTACTACAGCTCTCTTACAGAGTCCTGTGGCCGTTTTAACTGTCACCACTCGCACTACGCTGTCGTGTCCAGGATGCACTTTCACAATTCTGCCTAAAGGCCACAATAGCGGTGGTGTATCTTCCTTCCTTAATAGCACTAAGGTTCCTCGATGTTGGGTCTTACGCCAATCGCTTCTGGGTTGTAACGCAGTGATATACTCGGTGGACCATCCTTTCCAAAAGTGTTGGATCATTTGATTCAACCTTTGGTAATGGTTTAACCTATTTTCTGGTGTGTCCATCACATCGGCTTGCGGTATATAATTTAACGCATCACCGATGAGAAAATGTACGGGTGTTAACGCAAGTAAATCTTTAGGATCATTGGAAATGGGAGTAATAGGTCTCGAATTTAAGATTGCCTCGATCTGCACAAATACTGTTTACCCTTTTCAAAATGTTTTTTTGCTGACTTTACAGCAGCCTCACAAAGTCTATTAAAATGAAGAGACCTTGAAGGTATAAATTTCCAATCAATTGAATTTAATTTAAAATAATTTGAAAATATCGAGTCAGATAACAATTTTATAACTCGCTTCAATTAATTATTGACCCCGACAAAATTAGTTCCGTTATCTGAATATGATGATACAGACACCTCTCCTACGAGGTAGTTAAATTTCCTGACACTTCCAAATGCACTGCCTTTGTAGAAAAGCTAATAAATATACAAAAATACGTTTTAATGATTTTACGTTGCGAGTTTTACCATCCTTGATTAAAAATGGTCCTGCATGATCAACTGCAGTGTGCAAAAATGCTCTTGACGGTTGGACTCGCTCATCTGGTAAATTTCCCATTAGAGGTGAATATGAATTTGATTTAAATTTAGCGCATTTTACACATTTATAGAGAACTCCGTTGACAGTGCTTCGAGCATGGATTCGCCAAAATTTCCTACGAGTCGCTGCTAGTGAACCCTCTACGCCAATATGTAAATTTCGCTTATGCTCCTGCTCATAATTAGGCGCCTAAATTGGCTTCCAGATGGTAAAATATTTGGATGTTTTTGATCCAAAGTCAACAATGATTTAGCTAATCTACAACCTACTCGCATATCACCATATTTGTCAATAAATGGGTTTCAAGAAATAATTTTACTATTTGACAGGACTTGCTTGGAATCCTTTAATAACATCATCTCTCTTTGAAAATATTTTTGTTGAATAAATTGAATTAAAGTTGTTGTTGCGTTATTTATTTCTGACAACGTTAGTTCACCTGAATTTTTTTAAATCTATTTCTACCTATATTTTCAATAAATCTTATCATATATGAGAAAACCCTTTGTAGTTTTGTAAAATTTGAATATTTATTCTCTAAGTCAAAATCATCGTTTATAATAGAAAGCATACATGACTAACGTGTTACAGGTAAACAACATAACCTTTCTTTCATTTGATTGATACGAATTCGTAAGAAGCCATTTTGGACCTTCACACCATAATTTATTATGAGTTAAATCTTTGGGCTCTACTGCGCGCGAAATTAAATCCGTTGGATTATCAATTGACCTTACGTTATTCCAACTTAATGCGTCACTTAAATTCTGTATCTCTGTGATTCTGTTTGCTACAAATATTTGAAAATTGTGGGGCTCTGAATTTAACCATCCTAAAACGATTGTCGAGTCACACCAACAATAAATCTTAGAAATTGTTTCTTTAAATGATTGTAGAATTTTGTCCATTAATTTAGGTAACAAAACTGCACCGCATAATTCTAACCTAGGTATAGTAATTATTTTTAATCAAAATTATTAATAAGGCGTTTCCAATCAGTATAAATATTAAGTAGAACAGCTTCATCTCATTCCCATTGTTCCTTCCAGAGAAGTTATAAAATAAGTTTAATACTAATTACAATTGGTCCTATCAATCCTAATAGGTCCAAAATCCTTACCACCGTAGACAAAATGGATCGCTTTGTAACTATCTGATTGCTGCTAATAAAATCTAATGAAAATTTAAATATATCAGCTTTGAAATCCCATATTAATACTAATGACTTTGTTATTTCATTATCTGTAATACAGTATCTGTCGATATCATGCTTGACATCAGAATCGTTCAAAATAGACTTATCGTTGGAAGCCCATTGCCTTAATTCAAATTCAGCAGTTTCTAAAGTTGCACTAATATTACCTTTTAATTTAATGGCTTCTTCTATAGGGTAAGAACCCGATATAAGATCGTCTATTACTAGCTTTCCTTCAACATCACTCTTATCAAGTCCTAATTCTTTCCCAAAATCATTTGCTTCTACACTTTCCTTTACCATTTTCAGTTTTGCTTCATCTATTTCTTTCTTACCATTTATCAAAACTTTATCAATTTCTTCTGCTTGTGTACATTCTAACTTCATACTCAACCTTGTTTGTCCTTTAAACCTCTTTTGAAGCTTCTCATCGATTTTATGCACTGTGATCTCATCAGATAAAGTTAAAACTTTTTGCTTTTTTAATTTTTTCCCAAGATTTTTAACAACACCAACAATGTTGAAATTATCGTTTGTTTTAATACTAGATGGCACTTCTGCTCTACTATCAATATCAACATCTAAATCTTGGATTCTATTGACTCCAGTGCCACTTTTAATACCAGACTTTTCCATTTTATTTACACACAGCGGTTTCAACTTTATTCCCAGACTTTTTTTACAAACAACTCTTTTCTTTCTCCCAATTGTTAGTTGACTTTAATTTATTTATAACCGTTTTATCATTGATAATACTACCAAGTTGAAGACTTTAGTAAGGAAAGATCCTATGTTCTAGGCCCAGTGCCGGCACGTGCGCCTGGTCGGACAGGCGATCGCCTTACGGCGCCACATTTTTAGGGCGGCATATTACAAGCCCAAATATGATTTTATCAGAATGTGTTAAAATGAGGGACTAAAAACGAAAAATATTTCGTTAGTTTCTGATCAGAACGAAAACATTCATCCAAAACATATCGTTTTCCTTTTCGTGAACCGAAATTAAATAACGGTTAAAACTTGTTTTTCAAATTTTGCTACATAGAATACTATCACATCTTCATTTCACATCATCTTCATTACGCCACTAATATTACTTTATTGCTCTCCCAACAAACCTACTGCTTTGAGCATATTTGCCCCATTGCCTATTATTATACTAAAGACTTGCTTCAAACTAACATCATATTCTTCTAAGACGGCTATTATTATTTTTGAAAGGTATGAGGAAGCATATGCCTTTCCTTCAATTCCCTCATCGCCAAAGTTCTTAAAACTAAACAGTTATTATTTCCGACAAATTGAACGTTGATTCCTAATATACTTCTATCAAATCTACTTGCGATATCAACTATAAAAGATAATAATTTTCCCATCAGTTTCTTCTTTATTTTTTCTTTTAAATTTGAAGCTTCCGAAGACATATTTTTTAAATTTTAATTTTTCTGGATAAATTTTAAATAATTTTTCTGGATTAATTTTATTGTCCTCACCATTTAATATTGTATCCAAATTAATTCGACAATACGAATAATTAATTTACGTTAACTGTTACCAGTTCTGTACACGCTTCCTTCAACAAATCAGTAGTAATGTTGACTGAAAAATTGGTATTTCGTTTTATAACAACATCATTTAAAGTGGTTTGAATATTTAGGCGAATCTTTTTAGCTGGTGGTGATGAATTGGACGAGGGTTGTCTTTACATGATTTCTCTTTATCGCAGCCTTCAACCTTGGAAGTTGATTTTTATGTTACTGAATCGCATAGAAATTTTTTTGGACTGGATTAATTTTATCTTCCCCCTAAGTCGGCTTCAAAAAGTTTAAGGTATGTTATTATTTCGTAAGTTCAACTTTTATTTTATGTATAATAACAACTTCACAAAATTTGGACAGTATCTTAATAACACAGAAAAATACAGACCGATACCGACAGCAGAATACTGAAACAAATGCTTTGGATCATATTCAGCGACCGTTTGGAAATAAAACCCCCTTACAGTATGGTAGTACCGTTGGGAACAGATTTTAATGAAACTTTGCATATTCGTGCATTATAATAAGATAATTAACCAGTTAAATAAATAAAGAGCTGCAAACAACCAAAAAAAAGATATTAATAATAAACATTTTTTGAAGAAATTTTGTTTTAATTTTTGAAATGCTGTTCTGTAAAAGATTAGAAAGCACCACTACCTCCGAAGAAACTACATCAAGTAATAAAGTGTATCAATGCTATTAAAGCTAATGCCAAATGAGAGAGTCTCTTCAATCTATTTTGTGAAGAACAAAATGCATACCATATGAGACTTTTACTTCACACTGAATTAAGATGGCTTTCTAAAGGGAACTGCTTGAAAAGATTTATTTAACTATCTAAAATAAAACTCTTGTCAATGCAAAAGCGAAGATATTTGATTTCATTGCCCTCATTGAGTTATGTGCTTAACAACAAAAACTTCTAACACTTTCATTGGCTCTAAAAATCCGAAAGAAATGATACCGCTATACTTGTCGATCATCTGAGAGTACTATCGGCTGATTTAAAAGAAAGATTTTCTGATTTAAAATATATTGACGGATGGCATGGCGTTGTGAGGAAACAGTAAGCAAATACCTAAATTCAACCAAATGTGCAAGAAAACCATTGCTACCGTTTCCATCTTCATATTTAGTTGAATGTGGATTTAGTGCTGCAAATGATTTACTGGTAAAAACAAGAAATCGTCTGAATTTAACACAACGAGGAGTCTTGAGATGAAGCAAATTGGAATCTAACATAAAATCTATGTGCAGCAAGCATCAAGCGCAAGAATCTCACTAAATTAAAATAATAAATTAATATAGATGAGCCTTAAAATTATTTAGAATTTGAATTTTACTTTTTTGTTATATGTTTTGAAAATTTAAGAACTGTTTCATTAACAATTTCCTAGTGATTTCTTAAAACCTATCATTTGAATTCCTTAAGTGAACAATTCAATTTTTTAATATTATAAATTATGTATATGTATAGGGGGCATAAGAATTTTAGAAAGCCTTAGGTGGGGCATGGCACAAAAAAAGGAAACACTGGTCTATATCTATATTATTTTTTGTAAATATTGTTATTAGAATTACATTTGTATTTTATTTGTTAAGTAAATAAAATATATCATTGGTTTATTATTTTTTTTAATATGTGGGCTGGGGGGCGGCGAAAGTTATATTCGCCTTAGGCGGCATATTTTGACGCGCCGGCCCTGTCTAGGCCCACCGCCACCACAGACCTTGAAATTACAGGTTTCTGTAAAAAAAAAATAAAATTTACAGATTCCTGTAATTCAATTTTCCATACCACATTACAGATGGCGCCACGTAAAAAAATAATAAAATTACAGATTGGAGCTTTACAGATCATTTGGTTGCCTAAGACTATTTTGTTGATTGGAGGATTAAATACTGGACTACTAGGCTGGACTAGTATATCATACTAGATAACACCAGACTGGATTAGTTAATACCACCAGACTAGACAAGGTTAGACTAGATTAGCGAATCCGCATTATTAAAACTGAATAGTGTTTACTATCGCAATTAAAATGATGTAATTAAAATGAAAATTGCATATCAAATTAATTATTCACTTTAGAACCCGCATTCTTGGAACTGGTTTATTGTCGCAAATAAATACAATGTTGCTGGATTAGAGGATTAAATACTGGACTACTAGGCCGGACTAGTATATCATACTATAGTGGACTAGTGTAAAATTACATACCAAATTAATTATTTACTTTCACTGAACTTTCACTAAATATTCACTTTCACATTAGAATCTACGTTCTTGGAACTGGGTTATTATCGCAATTAAATACAATGTTGCAAATAGTGTTTATTGTTGCAATAGAACTGAATAGTGTTTATTGTTGCAATTAAAATGTTATCGAAATTAAAATGCAAATCACAACATTAATTATTCTCATTACAAGTGTATACACAAAACCTTAACATTTTAACTTCCACATATTTTTAATCCATGAAACGTAGTATGTAAGAACCAAGCTGAGAGCTCTATCATTTTCCATCTAGAGCTCTATCTATTCGTTATCATTCGATAACGAATCGTCATCGTAGATTCAAGTTTTAAAAATTGTTTTTTTGCGCCAAATGTGGAAAAGTGTTCGGAAGGAAGGATGCCCTGTCAAGACATCAGAAAACCTGTGGTGAGTCTAAAATATATTATAAATATCCAATTCACAAGTTAATTTAATTTATAGGGGTTAAAATATATTATAAATGTGACGTTTGCAATGCTCAATTCACAAGAGAGGATAGTTGCAATAAGTCACAAGAAACAACAACAACATAACACCGATGAACCTACTACCTCGAAGAGACCCCTAGATGTTGACGATTCACCCTCCACCTCGAAGAAGGTTAAATTAGATCATGCGACCCCTTCGTCCCATCACTGCAAGATTTGTGATCAGCAATTCGCAACCAGAGTCTAGTACGCTGGACATCTGCGGTCGCAAAAACATCTTCAGGTGGCGGTTAACTCGTTTAAACAAAATGTTACAGAAGTTTGCTCCAGCTTCAAAAACAGAGTGGAAAGTTATAGAATTAATGGATCGGGTATAGATATAGATAGTTTTGTTAGTAAATTAAGGGACACTGTACGTTGCATGATTAAAAACGTTATAAAGTCGTATAATTCCGGGTTGAAATTTAATATAGAGCTATTTAGTATTTATATAAATGAAAAAACCCCGCGGGTGAATTAAAATCATTCAATACAAAGTATCGCGAGATAACACCTAGCATGAGTACCTTTATAGAAATTTATGATAATATGTGTGCTACAATTAAAACAAAATGTGACGAGTTTCAGGAGAAAGATTCGGGTTGGTCACTTAAGGAGATTTCCTCTTTAGAAATCAATCTAACTAAATATAAACCAATACGTGGGTCGTCATTTATTGAACTACCGAAAGAGATTAGGGATCGGAAAGCGTGTATCAATGTTCAAAACGAAGACGAGTTTTGTTTTTTATGGAGCATTGTATCCGCATTACACCCCACGAATGAACATTCCTTTTGTCTGGCATCATACCCTCACTTTTCTCAAATTTTAAATTACGACGGACTAGAGTTTCCACTTAAAATTAAGGACATTTCAAAATTTGAACAGGCTAATAACATTAGCATTAACGTTTAGGGTTTGGAGTTTAATTTTAGATCTAAACATCATGACGTTGTTGTAAATCTATTATATCTGGAAGAGGGGGTTAAAGGTCATTATGTATAGATTAAAGATATTTCGCGACTTGTAAGAAGTCAGATCACATCAGATTTTAGAAAAAAATATTTATGTGATGGTTGCCTAACCTTTTTTTCAATCGAGTCGTCTTTTAATCAACATAAATTGAATGACTGCAACAAAATTTACACTATTATGCCGACAAAAGACATTGTTAAAGACAAGAGAGGTGATATGATCCCGGGGGATATATTAAAATACCAAAATTACGATAGAAAAATGCGTATACCCTTTGTTGTATACGCAGATTTTGAATCAATTTTAAAACCGAAAGATACATGTTCGCCAAACCCCGACAATAGCTATACCAACCAAACACATATACACGTACCGTACAGTTTTGCCTATAATATAAAATGTCATTTGATGATTCATTGAGTAAATTCGTCACTTATACCGGAGAAGATTGCCCGAAATTATTTTGCGAGAACGTCTATGCAGATGTTAAGGAAATATATAGGAATCATTTAAGCGTCACACTTCCAATAATTAAATTAACTGCAGATGAGCAAAATTCCTACAATACGGCCACTTCTTGTCAAATATGTAATAAATTATTACAAGCACCAGACAAAGTCGCCGATCATGATCATTTAACGGGTAAATTTCGGGGAGCCGCCCACTCCAATTGTAATTTAAATTATAAAATTCCGAAAATTATTCCTGTATTTTTCCATAACATGTCAAATTATGATGTGCATTTATTTATTAAGGAATTTGGTCACGATGAGGAGAAAATTGATATTATCCCCCAAAATAAGGAGAAATATATTTCAATCACCAAAAATCTACCGGTCGGTGAATATGTTGATAAAAATGGGGTTGAAAATAAAATTTATCTAAAATTAAGATTTGTTGATTCATTGAGATTTATGGCTAGTTCTTTGGAGAAACTAGCGAGAAATTTGAGCGATGATCAATGCATAGAGGTTAGAAAATTTTTCCCTGACAATGAGCATTTTATGTTATTGCGACAAAAAGGTGTTTTTCCATATAAACACATGGACTCGTTTAAAAAGTTGACCGAGACATCTATCCCGCAAAAGGACAGTTTTAACGACTACATAAATAATCATATCATCACCGACAAAGAATACAATTTTGCACAGACCGTTTGGAATACTTTTATTTGTCGAAATTTAAAAGATTACTCCGCCTTTATTTAAAGACTGACGTATTACTATTGAGAGACATTTTTGAACAATTTCGCAACGTGTTCACCACAACATATCAACTTGATCCGGCCCATTATTATACGGCCCCTGGACTAAGCTAGGATGCATTTTTGAAAATAACGGATATAAATTTTGAACTTTTCACCGACATAGACATGCTCCATTTCATCTCCAAGTGCATTAGCGGAGGTATTTTTCAAGCCTCGCTGAGATACGCTAAGGCGAATAACAAATACTTATCCGAGTATAATTCGAACCAACCCAGTACATATTTAGCGTACTGGGATGCGAATAATTTGTATGGCTGGGCACTTCCCCAACTAATGCCTTACGGTGGATTTAAGTGGTTGACGGAGACTGAAATTTCGAACTTTGATGTGACAGAAATAAGTGTTGATTCACGTATTGGTTATTTTATCGAAGTGGACATCGAGTATCCGGAATCGTTACATTTCCCACATAACGATTTACCATTTCTGGCCGAAAGTATGTGTTCAGACCGTGTCTCTCTAAATTTCAAAATTTACAAACAAAACACAGGCTGGTTGAATCACTTACCTGTGTGTGCTGCCAGCGTCTCAGCCACTTGGAATCGTCCTTCCGGCGCTTCTTCTAAGGGAGGAAATGGGAATAAAAGGTAGAGGGATTCCCTTAAATCGGCGTCTTCGGGACGTCCGGCTCCGCTTCAGCCCTTGGGGCTCGTGATCACCCCCTGGTTAGTTTGGAATGGAAATTCTAGAATACGCACATGTGTCAGTCGCGTGGGTTTCACGTTTTTGCGTTATCGGCGTTCACACTCGCCGAGCGTACGTAGTCGACTCTACGCAGCGAACTGATTAATTTAATCAATTCGCGAAAAAGATTATTAAATCGCGCGACTTCGACACCGATCGATACACCTGTTCCCATTCAAATAAATGAATTGAAAATCTGGATGTGCCAAATTGGCGCGAACAGTATGATTCCTCCAAAATCAAAATTTAGTAATAAAAAACTCATTCCAAATTTATATAATAAAGAAAAGTATATTGTTCATTATCGAAATTTAAAGCAGGCAATAAATCATGGTCTCAAAATTAGAAAAATTCATAGAACAATAGAATTTCAGCAATCCAATTGGCTAAAACAATACATTGATTTAAATACAACTTTACGGCAGGCGGCTAAAAATGATTTTGAAAAAGACTTTTTTAAATTAATGAATAATAGCGTATTTGGCAAAACGATGGAAAATGTAGACAAACGAGTGGATGTTAAACTTATCAATCAATGAGAAAAAATTGGCCGTAAACCGGGCGCGGAAACACTTCTCGCTAAACCGAATATGAAAAGTGTTTCAACATTCAACGAAAATTTTATCGCGATTCAACCTGAAAAATTAAAAGTTCTATATAATAAACCGATTTATGTGGGGTTTTCCGTTTTAGAGTTGTCGAAATTATTAATGTATGAATTTTATTATGATTTTTTGAAACCCCAATATGGTGATAAAATTGCTCTATGCTATTGTGATACCGATAGTTTTATCTCATTAATTGAAACTGATGATATTTATGTAGATATTAAAGAGAGCATTGAAAAATTTTGCTAACGGTTGCTAACTTTACAACATGCCATTAAAAAAATAAGGCTGTTTTAGGTTTAATGAAAGATGAGTTAGGGGGTAAGATTATGTATGAATTTATTGACTTACGAACTAAAATGTACGCGTATTGCACGGAAGAGGATAAAGTGAATTGACTCAAAAATGCGAAAGGCGTTAAGAAGTGTGTAGTGGATAAAGATATTACTGGAGCCGATTACAAGAAGTGCATGTTTAGCGGTGAATTGTTATACCGGCGACAGAATATTTTTAGAAGCTATGAACACACTATCTTTACAATACAGCAAAATAAAATCGCACTGAGCAGTAATGATGATAAAAGATCTATCTGCTCAGACGGTTTTAAAACTTTAGCTTATGGTCATCATTCACTCCCTTCTTAAAAAATTGTTTTGTATATATTTAAATTTTAATTATGTTTACTTATTTTCGATTTCAATCCAATAAATTCATACATAATATTTATATATCTTTTATTTGTAATTGTAAATAATATATATTTTTGTATTGTAACTATTAATAATATATATATATTTTCTTGTAATTTTAAATAATTTATATTTTTCTTATAATTGTTAATAATGTTTGTACTTCATTAGAAAACTATTTACATCAATCCCCGAACCATTAAATCTATTAAGAAACGTTAAGCATTTTCCTGTTTCAACTTGTCCGGATGAGTCATTGACCACATGATACAACTGACGTGTGAAACCTGAACTCTAAATTCATCATCAGTTGTTAAAAAAGTTTACATTAAGATGGTTAAAATACAAGTCAGGATACTCCATAATTATAAATACTATAAAGTTGAGGTTAATGAAAATATTAGTAAAGACGTAGAAGAGGTGTTAAAATATATAGTGGATAATTACACAGAAGCAGTTTTTCCAAATACATATATATATATATATACATATATATATATATATATATATATATATATATATATATATATATATATATATATATATAGTGTTTACAGGCGATGCAGAGTTATTGTTTGAACCTGACGACAATCCAATTCGTTATATTGGATGGTGGAGAGAAAATAGATTAATGTATCTGTTATTCCCAACAAATATTGTTTACTATATATAGAGAGAGGATTACGATGAGCTTCATTATTTAATAGAAAATAAGACAGCTTATCCAGAATATTATTATATGCCAGAAGGTGTAGGTGGGCCGATTAACTATAGTGTTGATGCTGAAAGCCCGGTATATTCCTTGAAAGATATTTTAAATGGATATATGGTGAATGATTTGATGAGGTAGAGAGAATATAATAATAAATCTTAAAAGTATCAACTGATGTGTTTAAACTATCAAATTGTGTTATGAATTCTTTCAAACTGTAATAATATATTAATATATTTAACATTTAGTTAACATATTTTTTCCTTTAAATAAATGTCTATTTAGCATACATATTTTACTTTAATTTTGTTACCCACCTTCTATGATTTGAGCGCGAAAGAGATATATTGTTGGATAAGGTTGAAAAACAATGAGAACTCAAGATACATCCAATTTATGGTGGGTTTATTGTAATAATACAATTACTTCAATACATTCAAATACTTATGTAAACATACAACATTTCTCACACTACACATATAGTATTTGTTAATATGATTAAACCATATATGTTTAGTTTTAATTAAATTGGGGCAATCGTTAAATTTTATCCTCATCATCTTCTAAATTAATAACAATATATTCATTACAATGTAAGTAAGAATTAAAAATTGAATCTAATAACAACTTCTTCAAATATCCTTTTACAAAAATAATATTAAAACTATCTGATTGTTGAATGTGAAACATTAAAATATTTTGAATCAGTTTTAGTGATAGATTTCCAGCGCTATATTTAAGTCCGTGGTGATGATCCTCCAACCATCGCGCTTGATTCTTATCTGCGGTGTTTAGAGATCGGAATGGTGTTGGTGGCTTGAAAAAGTAGGTGTCTACATGACCCCCGTCGAATGCTTTGATGGATAATTCCTTTGGTATAAATTTTCCATTTACTTTAAATCCCTGAACATCAATAATAAATCGCCGATTCATATTGATGTCAGTAACTTTTCCAAATGATTGTTCTACGAAAGCATGCAGGATCTACAGCACACCGCAACCATTTGTCACCGTTTCTAGATTCACACTGGGATTGAATGATACAAAAAAAATTGACAATATCCTTTTAATGAGTTTAAATTAATTTTCGAACTATTCCCGACAATGGAGTGTACTTAACGACTGCATCACACAAAATAAGGCAATAGGCTTGAGTGTTTGGCTTAAATGCTTGCGTAGCTTCCAATTCAATTTTTAAATCAACCGTAGATGATTTAATGCTTTCATTTTGATTAGATACATCAAACACAAAAAGAACATGTTGCTTGAATTGAATCATGTCTAATATCGGTTCATTTGTACCACCACCATAGTAACTGTTTTGGAAAGTGGCATACATATAATAGAGTTGTACAAAATCACCATTATTTATATCAAGATTTAAGTTACCATATGGATATGAATCTGAGTTTAGATAAATTTTCATATTTCGCAGTGATGCATTATCAAAATAGGAGGTGCTTTTTACATGAGCATTCTTTCGCTCCTCTTGCAGTGCAATTATGACATATCGTGGTTTCTCCAGAGTCGTAGATGTTTTTACAGACCAGATATCTCTGTCAGTACTTTTTAAAGAGGGTAGTTCATGCAATTCCCACCTACGAAACGGCATTAATATAGGTTTATCTTCTTTGAGTCTATTCAAGACACTCAATCGAACTTCATCGTTGAGTTGGAGATGAGGAATTCGCCAGTACATTTTATCAATATCGAACGTTATATTTGCATCCCCTTTGTAACAGTTCACGTCAGTTCTAGCTCGTAGCAGTATTAATTCCTGCTTCACATTAATATTTTCGTATAATCCTCAGCAAGACCCAATAAATATTTCAATGGAATTAGAGCATAGAACTTTTTGTTATCATCAAAGTATGTAACAGTTGCATGATTCTCTGCCCAACCGCAGAGATCAAGTATATGCTGATCTCGCTTAGTGTTGGAGAGTAGCCCCTTTATCGTGCTTGTGATTCCTACATCACGATTCTTGTCCACTTCAACTCCATTCAATTCATAACGGATTTCATCAAACAAAAACGCATATGCATTTTTCACTTGCTTAAAGTTGTGTGCAGTTGCATGTGGAATCAGCGTCGGAAATTTAACGGTTCCGCTCACATAAATATAACTTTAAATTATTAAATATAACTTGTCTAACTCGGACAAGTGTAAATGTCTTTGTGTTGTATCATTATACGAATCTCATCATTGTTTCTATAATTTTGAGCTAGAGGATGATATGTGTGGAATTCACTCTTTGCAATAGTCTCTTCGTAGCGAATTTTGGAAAATATATTTATTTCATCCATATTGTTACTGTCGCTTGAACTTATACCCCAGAGATAATAGTTTATTTTTTAGAGTCTTGTAACGTCTACTTTTATATGGTTACTATGGAAATTAATCCCCCTTTCTCTCTCACTTAATACTCTTCAACTCTAAACGCACTAGTATTTTTTCACCTCTAAAATTCACAGGTCGACCGGCTTGATCGAGGATTATCAATGTGATGCGTTTATTGGTAGATAAATAATATTTCGTGGTTCAATATTTATTGCAAAACCTGGATCAACACTAAGCGAGAATTCAAATATAGTATGTGATAATGTATTATCGTAATAAACGCCGTGCACAATATTACACTCAACTCGAATACTATTAACTTTTATAATTTCTACCGGTAAATCTGATTCGTGTAATTGATTAGCCAACAACTTTCTTTTAGAAAAGCCTAACAATCTCCCTATTGTGTGACTATCAGAGAAATCAACATCGTATTTACTCTTTATTTCACACTTTAGCGTATTATTGTTTGGTTTAATTGATAGCACCTTATCACGCTCAACCTTATCGTTATGGGTAGCACCAATCAGTTGATTTTGTAAAAAGAGTTCAATGTCAGTTATCTCATACGAACCAGCCGGTATTTTAATCTGCTTTCCAATGTCGTACTTAAACAGATTATTACTAATTTCTTCAATATTCGGAATAGTATTGTATGTGTAAAATCAAACAAGTCCTAGGCAATAAACCGTGTCAGGGTTCAGTTCTATCGGCGGGTAATAATTCACAGAGAGCACATTTGTATTACTTTGCAGGGTGAATGTCTGAGACATGACTGATGAATTTATATAGCTGTGACTGACTTTATTCCGCTAAAAATTGCAGACATAAATGTCCACAATTGTAACTATTAAATTTCTGATATCTATCATGATTATATACTATTTTGATCCCACGAAAATATTTTATCAACTCCGCGGGCGGTTGTAGATCACCGAAACTGTCAAAGTATGTAACTAAATTTCCACGCTTTCTATACGCTACCCAATGAGTGCCCACTCCTTTAACAGAATCTAAATTTATTACTGCACACTCGTTACGGAGAGGTTTTGTTGATGTAAGAGTGTCACGCATAAATACACCACGAAAATGCTTAATGTGTTCTCGTGTAGCATTGTTTTGAATATCTATATCGGTGAGCGGGCGTCGAGGTAGCTTACTTAGTAGTTTTTTTGGGGACTGCTTTAAATACAAACCCAAACCTTTTCGATATGGTTTGGGATATAGTCCACTTCCACTTTTACCTATTGCAATTGCTTCCATTGTCTTCCACTGTCCTCTGATTCGGCCAATTTATTTCTAGCATCTTTGGAAGCGTTCACTGCTTTTGCAATTCCAGCAGAACCGCCTGCTAGCGAACCAAGGGCGCTTAACCCCGCAAACAGTGGTATCAGCGGTAGAATTCCGCCTTGTTTCGGTATGGGGATTACACGAGGAGTACGAACTTTACTACGACCACCTGCCTCCTAAACTGCCGCCATAGCAGTCGCAAGAGCAATTTTACCACCCTCTCGCTCATCCAATGATTTGATTTTTTTCATTGCTTTGCGTACTTTTGATACAATTCCACTATTTAGTGCAATTTTCTTCTGCTTTTTTCTCTTAACACCCATTCCGAGTTTTCGTTTAATTTCCATAGCGGTAGCAACAGATAATGCAGCTGCTTTTTCACCGAACTTTGCGTCTTCTGCTTTTACTCTTCTCCAGGCGACTTCTTGAAGAATTTTATCAGCTCTATGTCGATCTGATTGAAGGTTACTTTGTGAATATGCAACGTCGTGTTCTTTACATGCACTGTCTAGAGGATTAAAACCAGAATCACCTCTTGCTATAAGTTTCTCCAACTTAGTACCCGGTCCGCAATACTGATAACCTCCAGGTATATGTATCTCGAACGGCAGCTTGTTGATGAGTGAATTGATGATACCTTTCCCAGCGTACATGCTGTTATGAATGTGTACAAGTTATAATAAGTTTATATACAGTTGTAGAGCATTATATATTTTTAGTATCATGCGATTCGTTAAACAGAAACTATCTCTACCTATCATAAATCTTGATACGTGTGTTGGTGAAGGTATATCGCTTACGAAAGAGATGCGTCATGGTATTTTGCTACCGAATACGTTGAAATGCTTAATTTGCGGTCCATCAAACTGTGGCAAATCTAATGTAATGTTGAGTTTGCTGTTTGATGAGAATGGTGTAAAGTTTAAAAATGTGTATGTCTATTCAAAATCACTGTACCAGTCGAAATATCAGTTTCTTGAAAAAGTTTTAAAACCACTCAAGGGCGTTGGATATTTCCCATTCAAAGAGAATGTGGACATTATGAAACCCAATGATGCAAAACCTGATTCGATTTTCATTTTCGAGGATGTGGCTTGCCATAAAAATAATGTGATACGAGAATATTTCTGCATGGGACGACACAATAATATTGATTCTTTCTATTTATGTCAAACGTATACTCGTATCCCCAAACAGCTCATACGTGATAATGCTAATTTTATAATACTCTTCAAACAAGATGATTTAAATTTTAAACATGTTTACAACGATCACATAAGCGGTGATATGACGGTGATAAATTCAAGGAAATGTGCTCAGCATGTTGGACAGAGCCCTACAGTTTTATAACAGTGGATAAAGATTGTGATATTGTTATGGGGAGATATCGTAAATATTTACATCAGTGTATAATATTAGGTAAATAGATTCAGATAGTCAGTATACAATAAAGTGTTGAAGGAGAAGGTTTTATTATCGGATCGAACCTGATTACTATTACCTGATTAAATCTAATTGATACCTGAACAAACCTGATAATTATCTGATAAAACCTGATTAAACCCGATTAAACCTGTTTATTAGCTGATTAAACCTGATTATTAGCTGATCAAACCTATTTATTAGCTGATTAAACCTGATTACTACCTGTTTCAACCTGATATAAAAAAATACTATATGATAGTAGAAATGTTAAACGGAGATTTATTGATGCTCAAAAAGCTAGATGCGTAAAAAGTTACTCGCTATTAAATTGAATAGAACCGAAGAAGATGAACTGCTAAGTAAAACTTATAAACCTCTAATCGAACCTTTATAAAATTTAATAGCCACATCACAAAAACCGCAATTACAAAATATTTCAAATATTAAACAAGAGATTCCTACATTATCCCCATCCAAAAAAGAGCAACCACAACAGGAAAATTATGATGAAGTTATTAAAGCTGGAGCTAAACGTAAAGCAACTAATTTCATACAAAAACCTAAACCAAAGCGAGTAGATTTTTTACCACGCGAACAGGAAATTTCATATGAAGATATACCTCAAGATGGTGATGAAGATGCAGATGAAAATGTATTTGAAGGTGATTGACACATGTATCAAACGTTCGTCGAAGATATACACCCCCGAGCTATAGAGTCTTATTTAGAAGCTTATGCTCCTCTACCGAGACAATATGTAGAAATGTTAATAACAGATGGAAAGGATGAATTTGATACACACACGGGTATTCATATCAACCCAAATACTGATAAATGGACCATTGGAAAATCAAATGTCGAGATCATCGGAGAGGATTTACGAATAGAAGGGATTAAATACATCGGTACCACAGGTCTTTATGAATTACTTTTCAAGAAGAAGCTTATTGGTTATAATGATAATGACAAACGCAATTATAAAGATATTTTGAAAAGAACCAATGTGCTGCGGAGAAATTATCCAAATTCACAGATTCAAGGAACTAAAACATATAAATATAGAAACATAATTTTGAAAAAGCCGCTCCTAGAATACATTCCTGGTCAGGTCCCTTCTCATCTGGAAGAGGGCTGTTTGATTCATCTTTGCATATTCCAAATAATAATATACCTAGAGTACAATATCGGTACTGGGATAGCCTTGAAGAGTTAATAGACCGTTTGTGTCTTTTACACGCATCTAAGAGTGCTGGAAATTTATCCCATCAGAATGAAATTGTAGCCATTAAAGAGGAATTACGAGAGGCTAATATAATAGAGTGAATTGCGTATTCATACTTCAAATCAATGAGTGTCGACATGTTCGGACGTCATTCAAATCGCAAAACGGTTCAAACATGAGGTCCTCTTGGACCCGGATTTCTTTTTACTCGTACCGGTGATTTTAATGTTGAGAACAGAAGATTTTGTAACATAAGTGAACCACTAGATAAGTATGACGCTGCTACTAAAGATTTTGTTGATACTTGTGACTTTAAACAATATTTGAAAACTGTAAATGAAAAGATTGATGTTGCTATTAAAGGCTTTTGTGATGTTGATGAAACACTCACAAAGGAAGTGTCGGATTTAAAAACATTCGAAAATAAAATTAAAACAGATTTACTCAATTTTGACAATTTAGACAATAAATTACAAACAACCATTAATATTATACCAAGCAATATTAACTCGAAACTTTTAAAAGTGCAGGAGGATATTGATCAACAATTTATTCATTCCCATAATGAAATTAAATTACTAAAGAAACGTTTAGATGTACCACCAGCAACTACGCGCAGAGCAAGTATTAATTTAGAAGTTATTCCTCATCATGGGAAGACGTCGACCCTTAGCAACAAGCACCATTAAACAGGATGTGGTGATTGAGTTGCATAAACCAGCTAGAAAAAAAAATCAGACGTAGAGTTATATTAAAAGGTATAGATGATTTATGGCAAGCAGATTTAGCCGAATTTGGTGCTTATGCTCGCGAAAATAAAGGTTATAAATTTATTTTGGTAGTGATTGATTGTTTCTCAAAATTTCTGTAGACTGTTCCGTTAAAGAATAAATCTGCGGTGAGTTTAACGGATGCATTCAAGAAAATTTTCCAAGAGAGTACCCGTACACCACACAATCTACAAACTGATCAAGGCAAAGAGTTTTATAATCAACAATTTAATGCATTAATGAAAAAGAATCATGTTAATCATTACTTAACATACACCACCATGAAAGCATGTATGGCTGAACGGGTTATTCGAACTTTAAAAGAAAAATTATATCGAGCATTCAGTCTAAATGGAAAATATAATTGATATTCTATATTGGATGAGATAACTAGAAATTACAATGCAACAAAACACTCTACAATTGGTATGAAACCTAAAGATGTGAATTTTAATAAAGAGAAACAATTACTCAAGACAGTTTATTCACATATAAAAACTGCTGATAAAGGACAATTTAAAGTAGGTGATTTTGTACGTATTAGCAAACAGAAGGCGATGTTTGCTAAAGGATATACTCCTAATTGGTCAACGGAACTGTTTAAAATTCAAAAAGTTAAAATTTCTAATGCTGTTACATATTTATTGGAGGATATACAGGGTAGACCAATCCAAGGAGCATTCTACGAATATGAACTACAAAAGGCTAAACACCATGATGTGTACTTGGTTGAATAAGTGTTACGTCGTAAAGGATCGAAAGTGTATGTGAAATCGCTCGGCCTCGATAATTCACAAAATAGTTGGATTGATAAAACTAATGTACTTTCAAATATGTATACACTCATTGAAAATAGTGACGACTATTATACTACATGTAAATTTTATTTATAAACTTGTTATTAAAATATATTTTTTTTATTCTACTAATTACTTAGTTTTATTTATTTCCACTTAATCCTGAAACTGAATAAAATGGATAAGTAAAACGATACATATTGTTAAATTATTATTTTTATTATAATTAGTAAACATCATTTTGATTAATATACATATTTCTCCTAACTATCAACATATTTACAATTACTGATAACAACATCATTATAATTACGAAAATTAGGGAATATATAAAATAATTAGGAATTCATAACGGTATTGGTAGTATTATAGTTGTTGTTATATTGTATTCATTTCCGTAGGATAATGATGTTGGTTGTGATGATGAAATTTCATCTCTCGTATAATTGGATTCAACTGAAGACTCAGAGTTTTCATCTAATCTCAGCTCGATGATATTTTCCCAAGGAGTGGGTAATTTTGTTTGTTAACTTTCCCATTGATCACTTTTGTAAAATGATCGATTTGGAAACACGTACATTAGTTTGTAGTTTATCACACCATTTTCATCACTATCATCATTATTTGCTTGTGTTGTGCATGTAGGTGGTATGGTATTTAGCAGTAGAATCATTCGTCTCCATCTTAGCGGCCATGTATCATTTTTTTCAACATTCATACAAATATAACATTCTACAATCTCACCCGGGGTCGTGGAAAAGAATGTCTTATCGAATAACCCCATCATCAAAATGTAATTTGCAATGTAGATCAACATAATGATTTTGTGCGACCAAAACCGAAATGTTTTCTGCTTTTCATCAATACATTTATAACATTTAAAGCGAGGGGGTGGGGGTCCATCAATATGATCCACATCAGTTGGTAAATTGTAATGTTTGAAGCATTGCGATAGGTGGCTATTTCTTCATCTTCTTGAAAATGTGGTGGTAGTGAATTCCACATCGAATATAGTTCTCGAGGTGTTCTATGGTTCATTAAATGTAATTTATACTGGCTGCAACAGTAACAAGCACAATGCTTATTCCTTGATACAAAGTTTAGCATCTAGCATCAACACTTTTTAGCATCTTGATAACTTTTTATTATTAATTTCAATCGTTATATTTTTTCAATGTGTCGCTCTAGTCGTGCTTTTCTTTGTACTGCTGTATCGTCGTCGATGATCTTAACCATAACACCGTCCCGTTGTTTCTATGTCTTTAATTAATTTCAATGTATTATATTGCTAATATTTCATAAATACATTCTATACATTCAAAGTGATGACTGGACGAAGAAAATTGTAGCAGGCTTTCCAACGTTGGTATGACTTCTTGCTGTCTTTGCTGCTGAAGACTGTCTTTAGGTAAATTTATAAAATGTTTTAGACACTTGTTGTAATAATTATTAAACTTTAATGTTTTCAAACGTTCCAAATGGTAATCGATTAATTTAAATAACCCATATACTTGCATGCCGCCTCTCGATCCAAATCAAACTGAAGTCCTCTGCTTTGTAACGTAATATATCTGTTTCTATTCCTCTTGGATAATGAATGAAGAGTAATGGTGCAGCTATGGTAAACGGGAACTATTTCGGTATATGGTATTTCTTCCTTTTGAGCTTCTGGTAAACAACTGCAGTTGGAACACTTTCTTTTAACATCTCTCTGTCGTCTAGTCGTAAAGAATGTATTCACCTTCTGCCATTGATTTTTTAATGTGGACCATTCAATTGGTATTAATGTTAAACTGTTTTTCGAATTGAATATTCGAACACACTGATAAAATCCGCGAACTGCGCTGAATCCAGTTTAAACTGATAATGACCTGGAGATAGAGCAACTAACTTCATTTATGAGACGATATTCACTTTTAATCTCCTCATCGAACTCTTGTAATAAGTCATCTAAGAATGTAGGTGAACTTACCGGAATCTGGTGCGGTTATCGTTGGAGTTAAAGACATTACGTTGATATTACTAATTCAATTTGTGTGTAGTTCCCGTATTTATACCCAAAAACGAACATTCAATAAGCCAATCAAAATGCTAATTAAGTCAAGGTCAAACAAGTCTCTAATTTTTGTTACCTAGGTTCTTATATCACGAAATTGTTTACGCGACGTTTCTTATTATTTTCAAAAGAAATTGTTTTTGTGCGACTAACAACGAATTAAAAATGTCAAGGTTTTGTTAATCCACTTGTAATGAGAATAATTAATTTTGTGATTTGCATTTTAATTGCGATAATAACACCTATTCACTTCTAAGAATGCGGAAGTGATTTGCATTTTAATTGCGATAATAAACACTATTCAGTTTTAATAATGCGGATTTGCTAATCTAGTATAACCTTGCCTAGTCTGGTGGTATTAACTAATCCAGTCTGGTGTTATCTCATCCAGTCCGGTTCTAGTCTGGTAATATCTATTCTAGTCTGGCATTAACTAATCTAGTCCACTCTAGTATGATATACTAGTTCGGCCTAGTAGTCCAGTATTTAATCCTCTAATCCACAAAATAGTCTTAGGCAACCAAATGATCTGCAAAGCTCCAATCTGTAATTTTATTATTTGTTTTACGTAGCGCCATCTGTAATGTAGTAGGGAAAATTATATTACAGGAAATTTAAAATTTTTTTACAGAAACCTGTAATTTTATTAATTTTTATAGGAAACTGTAATTTTTATAAATTTTACGTGGCGCTATTTGTGATGTAGCAGGGGAATTAAATTACAGGAATCTGTAATTTTAACATTTTTTACAGAAACCTGGAATTTCAAGGTCTGTGGTGGCGGTGGGCCTAAAACAAAAGATCTTTCCCTACTAACTTTCCTGTTCATTCTTCCTATCAATACTAGATTTCAATAACGCTATTTTTTTCTTGGCTACAACAACTTCTGAGACTATCTGAAGCTATTATTGGAAGTTGATTGCTTTTAACTAAATTTTTCCGCAATTTCCTCAGGCGATCTATATTCGATGATTGCAATACATTTGCTTGTAAATTATTACAATTCGATTGTGAATCCTTTTGAATAATCTATTGTGCCAATGACACACAATAAAAATACTTATTTTCGAATTCTTCCCTTTTATCATAAAAATTTGTTTCGTCATCAATGATTTCAATCTCAAATTGAATTAAATTAAATTCAGAAAAAAAGGATGTATTCAACTTTTTCAAGTCTAATCTTCAGTTCAATAATGTTTTTTGAATTTTCAAATTTTAATACGTAATTTTGAAACCTTGTGAGTACTGCTTTAATTTGCTTTCTTTTGTTCATAGCTGGGCATTAACTCGTTAATCCGTTAATCGTTAATTAACGAAGTTAATATTTTGATTAACGGATTAACTTTTAAGTTAACTTTTAAAAATGTTAACGGACACGTTAACTTCCGTTAACATCAGTCAGAAGTCCGTTAATCGTTAATCTAATGGGTACCTACTATTTACCGCACGGCCGGCATCGCAACGCGGCGCGAAAAACAGGTTCAGACAAGTATTAAATGACAAGTGCCGGGCGGCTCGTGGCAGCGAGTGAAACAAAAACAAAACTAGAAATATTTTGCCGGCTAGTGCGAATGAGGAAACTGGGAAGAGATTTGTTTCGTTTGATCATTTCATTACTTAGCGCCGCGCCGGTACTTAGAGTGACGAGTGTTTTGTTTGTTGTTATTATTTATCATAATTATTACTGTCAGTCATCGTTTGCGTGTTGATAAAAATGAGTGCAGTTAGATAGAAAAAGTGTACTGTGCAGTGCAGTAATTAAAACCATATAATGGAAGTTTGGTTCCAGTGGTCCTGATGACGAGAATCCATGGCCACATTTGACTGAGTATGTGGAATTTGTATCCAGAGTGGACCAGCAAATACTTTTTGCGTGTAAACAATGCTTGCCGAAAGACACCAAAATAAAAGTTCATGTATCAAGCCTGAATAATTTGAAACAACATGTAAGAAGGGTACATGAGTCACAATATGCACAGTTTGAAGAGATGGCGGGCTCTAACCGGGGCAAGATAAAAAGAAGAACTCATTCTGACAATATTAATGATGATAGCACAAGTAGCAGTAATCCAACTCCCGTTAAAAGAAGAATACAACAGGGTCGACAGCTGAGCATCGGGGAATCATTCGGGATTGCAGCTACTGGCAGCGGTGTACCCCAAGCCAAAGTGGACAAATGTATTTTTTTTTGTTTCAAACATGATTCCTTTACATATTGTCGAAAGCAAGTCTTTTGGTGCGTTGATAAAAACGTTAAACCCGAGCAAAAATTCAATTTCAAGAAGAGCTTTGGGTAGACGCATTACTGACGAACACACTGAATTGAAGCAACACCTGATTAGGTAAGTAACTAAAATAAGTACCTATTTTCTATTTCTATTTATTTTTAACAGATAAACATCGCCCTACGTATACGTAGGTATCATTTTATTTGAAACAAATTTAAATAATTAGGGGTTCATAAAATTCAGTTTACTTGGAAAAATTGATTGGGTGGCAACGACGGCTAACTGTTGGTCAGCTCACAACAAAAGTTATTGGCATGACAAAAGTTATTGGGCATGACAGTTCACTGGTTAGATCCTATCACAAGAGCCAGAATGCATGCAGTATTAGCGTGCATACGCCTAAAAGGTCATCATACATACGATATCCTGGCCCAAACAATGATAGATATTCACTAAGAATTTCACATAGATAAAAGAATCACAAGCTCAGTTAAGTCTATTTTTCGTATATTACTTTATTTTCGTACACTTACAAGTGAAACCATGTACCTACGAGTACGGAGATGTGGATCGGTTATATAATCCTTACTTAACATTAGAAATGAAATGTGAATGTGAGTTTGTTCCTTTGTTACGCTTTCACGTAGGGTAGCTTAAAAAGCTGGTTAAATATTTTATAAAAATGGTCAATAAAGAAGTCTAAAGCGTGTTTTTATCTCGACGAGACTTGAACTATCAACATTTTTTCGTCATATCAAAATTTTTTTTCGTTTTTCGGGTTAAAAACTTTTTTTAATATTACTAGTTTAATTTTATTTTAGGACTACTACGGATAATGGCAGTAACTTTGTAAAGGGATTTGTGCAATTCGGCTCGGAGATAGACATATTTATAGAGTTGCCATCATGTGATTTAGAGTCTGAGTTTGATATTGACAACCTTTTAAATCCAAACTCAGAAGAAGATGATGACTTAGAATTTATTTCAGTAGAAAACATACTGAATGCTCCTGATCGTCTCCAGTGCAATGAAATCAATGAACAGATATTAGAAATAGAAAACTTTAATATTAATACTTTGCCAGTTCACATGAGATGTGCTGCATATACGTTCAATTTGGTCGCTAGCAAAGACGCTGCTCTACAAATAAATGTTTTCAAGACTCCCTACAGAAACGCCTTAGCCAAGGCACGTACTCTACGCAATCACGTAGTACGGTAGCAGCAGATAGCATTCACGCTGAATTAGGCAGACGACTTGTCCTTCCAAATACGACGAGGTGGAACTCTCTGTATGATGCTATTGTCGTTCTCATCGGTATATTGGAAACAAAAAGGCCTTCTCTTCACAGGATTATGACTCAACTAAAAATTCCAACTTTCAATGACCAAGATGTGACTGTAATGAAGGAGTACGCAAAGGTAAATTTATATGTGTATATAGTTTAATTTAACGTATTAGTAAAGTTATTTTCTTTCCACATCATATCAATACTTCATATCACATTAAATCCACATCCACAATATATCATATATCCACATCATATATCCAATATCATATATCCAATATCCACATCATATCATATTAAATACTTATTTACAGGTTATGGCACCTGTCGCGAATGCCCTCGATCGTATCAAAGGAGATGCTCAAGCATATCTCGGATCACTACTACCGACGATTGCAGCAACTGTTTATAAATTAAAAAATATTAAATCTAAGGGCCTAGTAAATTGCACAGCTTTAGCCAATTCCTTATTAAATGGCATAGAGAAAAGGTTTGGACCACTCCTGAATGATGAACAGTGCCAACTTGCCGCGGCATTTCACCCAAAGTTCCGATTGATATGGCTGGAAACGTATGACAACAGTAGAGTGGATGCAGTAAAAAAGTGCATGGAAAAAAAGGTAGAAGATGCCTTACGACAAGAAGCAGAGGAAAATTCGAAAGATATTTTAAATGGCGGAGGGAGCAATACGAGTGACAATGATGATGACGAGTAAGACTTTTTCAATTCTATCACACAGTCTATAGAAAAACCAAAGAGCTCCAACTCTTTAAAGAGTAAAGCGCAAAGTCTTGTTAAAATGTGGCTGGACATGAAATCAAAAGACTCGGTCAACGATGCTGCATTCCTCGGAGAACAGATATTCATAAATCTATTCATCAAATACAATACTGCTGTACCCTCAAGCGCTGCAGTTGAACGTCTGTTTCCCACGGGTAAAGACATTTTAACACCAAAGCGAGCCTCGCTTTCAGACGAGAACTTCAATATGTTAATGTTCATGAAGGGGAATATGCACCTTATGCCTGGCGATTAAATTACACATTTGAATTAAACAAGTATTTTGTTTTCTTCCTAACTTCCAGAACATAAACCAACAGGTTTTATAAGTGTGAACAAAAAAATTGTAAAAATGTGTGTAAAATTGCATTTTTAAATCGTTGCGTTAGTGATAACGCAACGATATAAAAATGCGATTTTACACATATTAACGGATTAACGATTAACGTTAACTTGCGTTAATTCTTGCGAAATGTAACGCTTTAACGTTTAACGAAGCTAACTTTTTTTGTAGCGGATTAACGATTAACGAAGTTAACTATTTGATTAACGGTGCCCAGCTATGCTTTTGTTGATACATTGTTTTAACTGGGTATTTTCCATTGTAATAATAATAATAATAATGAGTAATGAACATTTAAACAGTATTCGAGTAAGGTTTTTTAGTTCAGGTAAAGGGATTAGAGAGAAAATGATCTTATTTGTTTCTTTACACAGATCTGCCCCAAGGAGGATTGGATAGATGAGAAGGTCGCGTATAATCGACACAATTGCCCTCTGTTGAGTCGTCTGCGTTACTGAGTAGCTGAAATTTGGAGGGAAAAGTAATTCCCAGCATTGTTTAACTACCATCGTTCATTTCAAGAGTTCAGTTTTAATAAAATTATTTTTGTTATTAACAACGAAAAATATGGTTGCGCGCGATCTGTGTAAAGTGAAAGGGTGCAGTAGAAGAGCTGATCAAGAAAAAAATCACACTTTTTTTAGATGGCCAAAGGATGAATTCATGCAAGGAAATTTTACTTAAAATTAATTATAATTTCTCAAAGTATAAGGTTATCAATTGATTATGGATCCTTACATGTGAATATAACATTTTGTTTGTTGTTTAGAATAAAAAAATAAAACTTTTAACCCTTTAAAATTAACCTGATTTAAAAAAACGATTATTACAAAAGTATTTTTAATACTATTAAATCTTTTGAATCTGCATGGTTTTCGAAGAAAGATAAATAATGAATTGTTTTAAATTGCGGAGCTCAAAATCAATTAAAATGATTTAAAACAATTCCAAACACTTTTGAATCACAAAATAATAGTCTGCACTGCATTTTTTAAATAGTTTTCAATCATTTTTTTTAATCAGAGACTTTAAGATAATACTTTAATTAATATATAAATATATTTATATAGACACCAACAATGGAAAGAGTTTGCTCAGTACGAGGGACCTGCAAAAAATTTATTAACCTGTTCAGATCATTTTTAAAGCAAGTATATTAAAAAAAATACTCCACCAAGGCTATTATTAGCTCCAAAAGCTGTGCCAACTTTACTTCCACCTATTAAGACTTTGGAGGGGTCAGAAGGTGATCCAACTACAGTTCCAATTCGAAAGACTTTCGAGATGCCTAAAGTTGTGCCAAATACTCCCCAAACAAGTACAGAAATTCTTGTCATTTATTCCAATGACCAAGGAAATATATTTGAACGTCCGTCTTTGAAAGGTATTGTGTTATTTATAGAAATACAGAAAAATATAAAGAATTTTACTAATAACTAAATACTTGAGAATAATACTAATATTTATATTGCATTTTTAGGTGATTCCTCACATAATGACAGAGGTTTCATATTCAAAGAAAAAGAAGTTGAGCAATCATTACAGCTGCAGACCCCTGTTCAATGTAGTACACCGAGAAGAAATAAGATGTTTTTAAGAAAGTTTACACTTTCGACGTGCACCCAAAATGTGTTGATTTGTTAATCTTACCGAAAAGTGACTCTACGTATCATGAATATAAATTATTTACAATAATGAAAGATTAAGTAGATAAAAATGGACTTCATTATTCTACTGAAATGCTTTTCACAGCTGTGTTGAGGTGGGATAAAAAATTTAAACAGATCATTGATAATTACATTTATAGAAAAAATGTATCAGTTCATTTAAATTCAGAATTATCGAATGAGTGTACAGATTTTCAATTGTGTTCTTTGGAATCAACTGATTTATATTTTTAAATATTTATAAAATCACGTTGTTTCTGGGAAGCTAGGTTCATTAGACGTCAACTGAAAAAAAAGACGCGCTTACTGCTGCAAAGAAAAAATAAAAAGAAAATGTAAAAATTTGTGACTGACTTCAGAAGGGCCATCAGCGAAGAAACCTCAAGAAAAAGACCATTAAGAAGATATTGATTGAAAGACCAATTATTATTAGACCAATAATAAAGACCAAAAATTATTGATAAGATGATATTTAGATTTGCCAAACTTTTTTACATATATATTTGTCAGAAATATTTAATAAGTTGTCTGTTACTACTCTTGAAGAATCAATTTCGATTATTAATAATTCGAAATAAGTCGAAATATTAGTAATTTATAGAACATTCCATGCGTCACCAACTACTCTAAAACTTTTGAAATTTTTCAGCAAACAACAAATTCATTTTTAATAAAATAGAAAATCAAATAAAAACAAGTAAAATAGCGACGAAATTTACATTTTCTACCTAAAAATTATATTGTAAATATCTCTAAATTTTTGTAAAAAAAATATTTAAAAAAAGAACAACCAGACTTGTTACTCTTGAAAAGAATAAGAGTAGCAACTGTAAAACCAGAGGTAAAACAAAACTACAAAAACGCCACAATAATCTTTCACAACTCTATTATTGAACATAAGATTAGGGTGCCAACATAAGATTAATACTAAAAAAAAACTGCAAGCAGAATTGCCGCTTTTTTTCAATAGTTACTTGCTCAAGTTGTGTTTTATGGCCGGCTTTTCAAGACAAACAATTGTTTTTTTTTTCTCTCAAAAATATATAATTAATTTGTAGTTTGACAAAAAAAATTGATAAAGGTCATAGGCGGCTTCTCTCATTAGGCAAAATAATTTATTAAAATTTCAAAAGAATCAAAAAGTTTGTCAAGTGGTCAATTTGTTATGGGATGTTTCTAATATTAGAATAGACATTTCATATTTTAAATTATAACTGTTTTTTTATTTTGATTATATTATAATATTGGTTATTATATAGTTTATATATATATATATATATATATATATATATATATATATATATATATATTAAATTGGATGTAATAAGTATTTAGCAAGGTACCAATTATCACATTTTACTGAAATAAATTCTTAATTCCTAATCATTTTTATTAGCATTATTATTTATATATACTATTTACAGATATTTATGCTTACTTCGATTTTGGGTTGGATTTATCAACTTCGTTAATGTTTTCTTTCTATACTGTACTAAATATTAATATGAAATATATTATTTAAAATTTGAATTGAACGGAATTCTACCGCGTTTTCTCTTTTTAGTCTGCAGGAGAAACACTAGGAGCGCTAAAAACCGTATACTCTATTTTAAAATTGTCTCTTATGGAGACCTTCCCCTCTATCCTATCCTCTTTGGTTCGGACTTACAGATGTGGCACGTTTCTTCGTGGATTTCTTTTCTTCTATCTTCTTTCTCGCTTGCACTCACGTTCAATATTTTTTTAATTTAATAATTCTAATATTAATTGTTGCACAATTGTTACGATTCGGTTCGTATGGACCATTAATACTTAATTTTAATAATAATTAATACTTAATTTTAATAATAATTGCACTACAATCCGGTTCGTATGGACCATGAATAATGTTATAATGTTGTGGACTGTATTTTATTTATAATAACACGAATTGTATTGCTTAGAAATATTTAATACACTTAATAAGATGTTAATAATACAATACTATTATTATGAACTGTAGACTGTTAATCTTGTGAAATACGAAATCTTAATGTCTAGTTTTTGAAAAGAACCTAAGGCGTATCGACTTAAGGGGAGCAGACATGAGCACTAAACCTTACTGAACAGGTATAACAATAAAATTTTATTTTTGACGCAACTTTAAACTATGTAAAATAATTTTTATTTTACACTTATACTTACTACTGTTATGAATAAACCCCGGATTTTTAGGCAATTGCCTAGATTTAAAGTTTAATATATCATAGGCAATTTCGCTTTTATGCACATAGAAAATGTTTTTATGTGTAATAAAACAATTTTTTAGCGCCTTTGTGCCTATTTTTCTTAAATGTTTGTTTTTCTGTCTATTTTAGCTTATTTGGCCTATTTTTAGCCTATTTCCTATAATTTTCGAAGTCTTTCTAAAACCAATTTTCTAAATCTTTCTAAACGGTTAAGAGACCTGGCTAGTGCTCCACAGCATCGATTTATTACGGAACAAATTGAAGTAGCCAAAAATCCCTTTTTTACGATCTTTGTAATCTAATGGCTTCATGCATGATACCCTGGAATAAGGTTCAGAATCCAGTGTTTCAAATTTTTTTTTCTCAATAAAATACCCTCGGAATCTACCTTAAGGAAAAAATATTTACCTCAAGTGTACGGGTTTGTACATTAACAAACAGGTTTGTTATTCTAATTTGTTAAAACACTCTACTGTTATTTAAATGTTTCATGTTTTCAAGAAAATTTTGAGTATTCGAAATGATATTGCTGAAAATGACATATACGTAACTGTGGATGAAACAACGGATGTTCGTGGAAGGTATATTTGCAATGTAATTGTCGAAAAATTATGTGGTGGTACACCAGGCGTTCCTCAATTATTGGCTTGTAAAATTTTGGCCAAGTACAATCATGCAACAGTCTCCCGATGTATTAATTCTTCTTTAGGTGTGTATTCTTTTATGTGCCAGCCACAATTTGTCTAAATCACATTTTTGTAGAAATTTTGTGGCCTGACCACATTTTCCATGAGCGAGTGAAAATTCTTTATTCTGATGCTGCAGCTTACATGAAAAAATGTGGTACAACTTTGAAGGTATTTTTTCCCAACATAATTCACTGAGCCTGGCTCATGCACTGAGTTTAGTTTGTAAAGTAATACAAAATTAGTACCCTAACGTGAATTCCTTGATACAAAATACAAAACAAATATTTTTAAAAGCTCCTCTAAGGATTCAACGATATAAGGAAATATTGCCCAATATTCCACCAGAGCCCATATTAACAACCTGGCTGGAGGCAGCTTTTTTTCTACGCAGACCATTTTAATGAAATAAAACAAGTAAGCCAAAATATTTCTTTCTTAATTAAAACCACTTTTAAATCTTTACATTTTTAGGTTGTACTCGAATTTGAATCGGAAGCAGCAAAATCAATTAGGGGAGGGCAAATATTGTCATAATCAAAGTATTATTTTTGAACTAACCTATATTAAAACTCACTTCAAAATTCTGACAAGTGCAATCAAAGAGTTAGAGACTCAAGGCTTACCACTGTTTAAAAGTCTTGAAATATTACATAATATTAAGGAATCTTTAAAAAAAACACCGGGAAATGTTGCAAAAATTGCATTGCAAAAGTTAAGTAACATTTTAGAGAAAAATCCAGACCTTCAAGTTCTTCGAGATATAAATAATATATAATGCGGCAATTTAACTGGGCCTGCACCATTCATCAACGGGGTTGAGTTATCTCCAGATGATATGGCTAAATATAAATATGCGCCTATCACATCTTCTGACGTGGAACAAAGTTTTTCGGCTTACAAGCAAGTGCTCGCCGAACGACGGCAGTCTCTATCAGAAAATTCTATCGAACAAATGCCTGTTATATTTTGTGAATCAAAATATACATAGAGATAAATTATTGTTTTATTTTGATATACTAGTGTTTAATCGTTATGTTTTAATAGATATGAAGAAGTCTACAATATTTTTCTTTTACATTTATATTTACTTTTGTTTTACAATGTTAATTTTTCTTATAAAGTACTTTATTAATAAGTAGTATTGTGTTACTTTTTATAGTGCCTATCAGCATTTAGGTTGCCTAAAAGCCGCCTATTTTAGGTATGTTGAGGGCCTAAGTGCCTGCCTATATTAGTAAATCCGGGGTTTAGTTATGAATAATTTAAAATAAAAACGAAAAAAAAGAAGAATTAAAAATGATGTAGTTATGCCCATAACTACAACTACAAATCAAGTAGCACCCTTTTTTAAAAATTGCTGCTGATGGTGTAATTATTTACTCTGTCCATACATCCACAGAAAAATAAGAAGTATATTTTTTCTTATTATCTTGATTTAAAGATGATAGCTAAGATATAGCATAGGATTTTTTTTAGTTTTCTTTGTAGAGATGACAGCTGTTTGAAAAAAATCCTGATTTTATCGAAAATTTTAATTTAAAAAATGTATAACTTATGAAAATGACACCCAATCAACAAAAACCGATGTGACATCAGATAATAAATAAATAAATAAAGTGTCGTGTTGGCCCGGGGCACGACACTTTATATATACGACACGAGACAAATAGGGATGAGCTAACATAACTGTCGCCCGGACAGTTATCTTTGCACATTTGTAAAATGTCATTCTGCTCTGTTAGTGCTTTTAACCGTCTCGGCATCGACTGTACTACTTTCGTGGGCAACATTGATGTCAATTTTCAGAAATTTCTTCTAGTAATTTTTTTTAGAACATTCAAAAGTAATATCTTCATTTCTCTAAATAAGGTAATTTCTCTGTTTACCAGATGTCCTGGATAATCTCGGTTAGCTTGAGCACGGCATTGCTTCCAGCACCTTTCCACAGTTCAGCAACGATAGAGTCCTCTCCAGCTGCCTTATTATTCTTAAGAAGTTGAATGATCTGGCCAACTTCTTCCAATGAAGGGGGCAGCGAGTCCCAGTTTGGTATGGTTTGTTTATAGTTTGAGTAGATTTTTAAAGTACTGAACTAAAAGGTGGCTGTTGTCCTTGTCGTTAAAAGCCAGTTTGCCTTGTGAGTCTCTGAAGTAGAGGCTTGGCGGAGCGTATTTTCTGAGTATCTGCTTGAAGGTTCCAAAGAAATCTCTGGAGTTATTCTTAGGAAAGCTCTCTTCGATTTGGGTTAGTTGGTTCCTCTAATTATCTTGGCAGTAACCGTTCTTTGTTCCAATAATGTATGCCAATTTTCCTTGGTCTTTTTATAATTCCACTTCACCCAGGCTCTCTGTCTTTGGACTATTGCATTGTCACAGTCTTCGGTCCACCACGGATGCTTCCCTCTTCTAGCGAGAGGAGCGAGTTCATTGGCCTTGACAAGAGTCTCCTTCAGTTGGTCCCAGCTGTATAGATCTGTATTGTTCAGTCTCCGACTTACTTGTTGACTGTTCTTAAGTTGTTCTACGTCAAATCTTACCATTTGGAGGTTCTGTGTAATCTAGTGTTTCTAGGCTGGAGTATTATTTTGATCTTTGAGAGGTAGTGGTCCAGATGGAGGGTCCAGGTGGAGTCCAGATTGGCGCTTCCTAGTGCCCTCACGTTTTGTATTTCCTTTTGAGATTTTCGTGAAATGGCCACATCGTCTATCTGGAATTCATCCAGGTTGGTATTAGGTGAAATCCAAGTCTTCTGCTTCCTTGGCAAAGGCTGTTTGAAGGCTGTAGACTTCATGAGCAACCTAAAAGTTCTACACAGATCCACCAATCGTTCTCCGTTGCGGTTGGTTCGCTTATGCGCCGGATAATTGGCCACTATGTTTCTGTATTTTTTCTATCTTACCAATTGAGCGTTAAGGTCACCAAGCAGTATGACAGTGTGCCTCTCTGGAAGTTTAGAGATAGTATCTTCTAATTTTACCCAGAATTTATCAGTTCTGTCTGGATTGCGTCTGTTGTCCTGGTTGATTGGGGCATGTACATTGACTATACGGTAGCCCTTGTTTGCACATTTGAGAGAGAGGATGGATACACGACTGCTCGTAGAGGTAAAGTCGGTGAGTGAATCCAGTATCCTGTGACTGATTATAAATCCTGTACGTAAGTGGGGTAGGTTCTTCATTACCCGCTGACCCACTTTTCCTTTGGGAATTCTGTTGCCTTGGGATTCGAAGGCATGTTCGTCCATAAATCTGGTTTCCTGTACTGCTGCTAGTATTATGTTGTGTCGTGTTAGTGAATCAGTCAGATGTTTCAGTTTACCCACTTTTAGCAGTGAGTTAGCATTTTGAGTTAGGTTAAGTTAGCACGAATAAGCTTTGGCGTATTGGTCTGAGTTTACGTCCGGTGATTTCAGGATGCTCCGACTCATCCTTAAAGTATGTTGGTGTGGACACCCTATCCGAAGGTCCGCTAACGTCACCGTGGGTGACGGTGGATTGGTTGCCACCTGGGGTAGTGCATTTAGAAAAAAAATTCTCCATGCTCAGTTGAAGAATATCCTTCGTGGGACAGTGACGAGCCACTGTCCTAGATACTACCCAAGTTGTTAGCTTGGGAGGTTTATTATTCGGGGTTGTCACCCCTAGATAGGTCGTCTTCACTACGGCTAAGGAGCCCCACTCTTCCCACTCGTCCACCCCACTCTTCCCAGGTGCTAAGTTCTGTGCCATTGTTTACCGACGATGTTCAAAGGACACATATTATTATATTACTAGGTCCAGATCTATTTTAGATTTTTTATTTTTATTCATAAATTCTAGTAGGTTTCTTTTATAAAATGTCAAATTAATTAATATAGCTGTATATAATATAATATAATATAATATTTTAATAACAATTTGTATATATAACCTGGTCATTTTCAGGACTAAAAGATCTTCCGTTCTTTATCCGAAGCAAGTAGTCATAGGCGAGGACAGCACTGATGTTTATAGAAACGTAAAGCTCCTGGGTATTGATTTAGATACGTACCTAAGCTGGGACACGCATGTACAAAATCTTGCTTCTACATTAAACAGAACCACATATGCTATACGTAAATTGCAAAAATATGTAAGCATTGAAGTTTTAAAGAAAGTATACTATGCAGATTTCTACTCGTATATGTGCTTTAGAATAATTTTATTGGGATATGGAAAAAACTCCACCAAAATTTTCAGATTGCAAAAGCAGGCAATACGTATTATTTTCAAATTAAACTACAAGGAAATATGTAGAGGAACGTTTAAAAAATCGTGTAAAAAAGTTAAAATATCCTGACCGTAGCAGAACCTAAATATGAATATATATATATATATATATATATATATATATATATATATATATATATATATATACATAAATAATATATGATTTCTTGGAATAGAATATAAATGATAAATTCAACGTTTGTGAATAATAATACAAAGTGTAATATGTAATTTTTTAAAACTATATATATGTACATATCAAGAAGTAACATGTTCACAAGGTTTGCGAAAAATCATTGCAGATCTCGGCGAGCGTATATATGTGTACAACATTTTGCCGCATGCTATCAAGCAGCCGCGATCTAGCATTTGTTTTCAGCGACTAGACTTTCCTGAAGCTAAAGTTCATTTCAGAAATAACCATTGGGGCTCAGATTTAATAGTTTTACCAGTATGGCATCCTTAACTACAGATTACTATGTATAATTTTTTAAATTTTAATTATATGATTAGTAATATGTATAATATGTTATAATATTAATTAACAAAGACGCGTAAATGAAAATTACAATTACAGGGTGTAATGTTTATTTGTACGAATTTAGTTGACATCAGTGCATATCACGTTTGAAGTTGCATTTTTTGTTTTGTTTTTGCATTAGTTGTTCGCGATTAATTTGAAAAAAAAAAGCTGGGCATGTTTGCGCCAATTGGAGATAATGCTGGTTTAGAGCGCAAAAGAATACCAAGTTTTCACGAATTTTTTGCGGAAAAATGGTTAGTGATATCAATGTTCTGTTTACACACATAGTTTATTTATACTTTCAACGTTTTCCCTGAATTTCTATATAGCAAAACAATGTAAAGTGGTCAAGATATCTGCATCGGCGGCAGACGTGTTTTTCACTGATTTGCTGACAACGCAGAACCGAAGTAAAGAAAAATTTATGAAAAAATTCGTTGAAACACGTACAAAGTGTCCTAAAGACCTTATTTTTTTGTAGCTGATTTCAAGAAAATATGGCGAAAAGCTAACAGAAAACATGACAGGTTCTTATAAAAACTGGTTGGGCACTTCCATAAATTTACATACATGTATATAGTTCAGAAAAAAATACATATTAAACATTGTATTATTATTAAAAACTTTTGTACTTCAATCATTTCAATCATTTTATAGCCAAAATTTAGTTCAAATAATTTTTGCCAAGAAATCATGCATTCGGCCCAACTGTGCTACGGTCAGGATATTGGCTTTTTTAAACGTTCCTAGACGTATTGTCTGCTTTTGCAATCTGAAAATTTTGGTGGAGTTTTTTCTATATCCCAATAAAATTATCCAAAGCACATATGCGATATATATATATATAGCAATTGTTTTCTTAGCAAAACACAAGAAATTCTTCGAAAATTACGAGAAGCAAAACACACATACAAGAAAAAACCACTCACACTATATTTTGCCCAAACAACAATAGGGAATATGCATCAATTTTTTTAATTTTTGTAATTCATTTTTTACTTCGTTTTAACATAGTAAAAATTAAAAATACTGTTGAAAGTGTTTCTATTAATTTAAAAAATATATATATAAAATACGATTAAATTTGACCTGATCGAAACGCTTCACCATTGGTCATAGTGATTTGACGTGCACGTTGACATTTATTGGCTTTCATATTCACAGATGTAGGTAGGGTGGACAATACACCTCGATAGGGACTTTATCAAACACTTTAACTGCGTTAAATAATAGTGTTTTTGCAATCCGGTACTATACAATATCTTTAAAATGGCTTTTTAGCTTTTTCCATTATCGAAATAGCAAATATAAACTGAAAATCCTCAACTGTCTATGCAAATATGCTATGCAACACTGAATGTCATGTGTTATGCTACGTCATCCAAAACGTGCGATAAATGGGATGAACTGTCCCATTTATCGCATTCAGTGTTGCCTAGCATATTTGCATAGACAGTTACGGATTTTCAGTTTGAATTTGCTATTTCGATAATGGAAAAAGCTAAAAAAAACATTTTATAGATATTGTATAGTACCGGAATGCAAAAACACTATTATAAGTACACAAGATAAAGTGCTTGATAAAGTCCCTATCGAGGTGTATAGTCCACCCTACCTACATCTGTGAATATCGTGGAGGCCGATTGATGTCAACGTGCACGTCACATCACTTGAACAATGGTGATGCGTTTCGCAAATATGAATTTCGCTCGAATATTTTGGACTTTTTGATTTAAATTTTTGGAATTAAATATAAACTAAATGAGAAAATAATGGTATAGGTGTAATGTCAAGTATCGGGGATTGAAAAATCAAGTAAATTTAAATTTCTTGCATATTCCCTATTATCTTTAATAGAAAAAGGATCCTTCTACAGCTGTATGAAACTATAAAATAGCCTTCCGAAGCACCTCAAGACTACCAAGAACCTCATAGCCTTAAGAAACAGGTCTTCAGCTATATTAATGATATTGAACCTTATTCATTAGAAGAATTTTACAAAGCATAATCCTGTTTAGTTAGTTTAGTTATTACTACTTAGTAGTAATAGTTAGTATTAGAATTAATATAATATATTTGAACCTTGGTTTTGCGGCTTAGGAGGCTCGATCGCAGGTGTCTTTGTATACCATAATAGCACTTGTTGGCAGCTACGATTCTTCTTCTTATGTCGATACTGTGGTCGTCTTTGACATTCACTTGGAAACTCAAATATAGAAAACTCTCGACCTACTCAAAGGAGTACAGGCCTATGGTTAGAGTCCTAATTTCTGGTGCTATATTTGGGGTTCTTCTTAAATGCATGTATTTAGTTTTACTAGCCTTCATCTTTAATCCCATCCTTTATCTACCGATAATATCTATGTCATCGGCATACCCGAGCCTATACCGATTTTACCGATTAGTTTTTATTACTTCATGAGAACGCATCACCTTGTCGTAGGCCATTGTTTAAAAAAAATGTGGACATGTCATTTTGAATTTTAATACGGCATCGAGTAGTCCGTATCGCAAGACGAGTTAAGCTTATTAGCTTCTTAGGGGTTCCAAACTCGTCCATGGCAGCATATAATTCGCCCGTACTAACAAAGTCATACGCTGCCATCATAAGCTTTTTAAGTTTGGTCCAATTTGGATAACGGGTTATTGATCCTTGAAATAATGCGGCCAAGTGGCCTTTTGTATTTTGCCTACATTTTTTACGTTATAGGCCCAGAAACCTAGGTGTTATTATAATTGGCGTTAATTAATTACACATTTGTCTTCTGGTACAATGCGGCCGACACTCGCTCATGAGATCGAACGCGGGACCTCCAGATTTGATAGTTACCTCTGTAAACTACGAGGTCAAATACGCTGCGTTAATATTATATGAAGGGTACAGGCAAAGAACTGGGAATGTCCTTATGAATAGATTCTGAGAAAAAAGCAATTTAAAATTTAGAAGTTATAATCTTTTTATTGAGATTAAAGTATGCAGTAACTTTTACTTAGAAATAACAATGACTTATTATTAAGCATATTTATGTTAAAATAAGAGTTTTCAGTTATTGACAACCATCTTACAAAAAGTACAAAACAAGGAATGTCCTTGACGTCACAAACAAATACAAGGAATGTCAAATTTAGTCATTAGCATCTTTGGCTTTTAAATAATATTTTGTGTTTCATAAAATAATGGTGTTCTCATCAAATCTCTGTACTTTACTTCACTTTTCGGTCAAAAATTTCAACTTTTTATATGCAAAATCTGAAAGTTCGGACTCAATGGAAGTGACAGGATTACAACAATTACTTAGAATTTTTATTTTCTCCCAATCTCCCAAGTAATTTTCTCTATGCAGTAGCACAGGACCATGTTCTTTGGAAACCATTACTTCCGTTTGCTTTTGAATTGGGATCTTACATTTCTTCAATAATTTTCCTGTACAAAAAATCCCGAATTTTGCTACCTGCTTTCGCAGAAACTCGTAGGTATTCGGCACCGGCTGCGAATCTCCCAGTAGGATTTGATAAAATAAAGAATTTCGATAAAAAACAACAAAAAACATCCACATTAACAGTGTTAAAACTTCTTATCGTTGGAAAGTTAGATTAGAGCTGAGCGATTACGATTACAGGGTCGGTTGAATGTCTGGATCAAAGTCCATTATCCATTCGAAAGTGAAATTCGCTTTACATATAATCAGTCGTCCGTGAGTTGTTGATGTGTTTTGTGTTCATTTTTAGGTGTAAATTTTATTAAAAAACACAGACATGAGTGGACAAGGACCTGTGGAATACTTCCTCTGTGGAGGATTTGGTGGAATATGTACTGTTCTAGTTGGACATCCTTTTGATACCCTCAAGGTATTTTTAACCTATAAATTGTTTTCTTTATTTACAAAACGAAGTATTTTTATTAACGCATATGGCAAATCTGGACTAAAGCTTCGAAAATTCCTGAAAAGTTGTATGTTTTTCTATTTGTAGGGTTACTTTTCTCAAGTTGTTTATATTTTTAGGTTAGGTGCAGCTGCTCAATCACTGTTTTCTCAAGTACTTTTTTTTAATAAATTCGACCTTATTTTCTTCCATACCACTATAGCTTACAATTTTTATTCTCGTTGTTTGGTAATATCACAGTTCATTTCTCTACTTTCATTTTTCTACTATAAATAACTTGCACTTTTATTTATTTTGACTTGGATTACTCGAATCAATTTATTTTAAGATTACTTTTCTTATAAATTTTTGTAATCATATTGTTCTTATTCATTCATTTTATAATATTAATATTATTGTCTGTGAAAAATATGTGAGCAATCCGTATACTTATAAACATTAGTTTATTATACGTGATACCTGTACATTATGTTATAATAGGTGTTAACATTATGTTAAATCATAAAATTGAAAATATTCACAAACATTTAGACAGACCAAAATAAAATTAGATATACTACAAAGAATATCTTTAGATTCTGGTTTGGTTTAATATGTCTGTATGATTTTGTTCTTGTAATTTTCTGATTTTTGTAGTCTTGCTTGTTAATCTTGTCTTATATAATTACTACTTTTTGTTTACATTTCTTATTTTGCCTTTTCCACCGAATACTGTCTATTTGTTCATGGCTATTTAAGCTTACTAATTTTAGCATACTCTACGTGTTTTAATTTTTTTGTGTAAATTTTTCTCTTCCTTCAACATTTGTCTAACTTTTGACTTAAATTTGTCTTACATTTAGTCTGGACATGTATATCTAGACCTTTTATTTGTAGTCTAATATTATCTGACTAGTCGAGGGATGTTAGTTTTTGTCTGTCTAGTTCAAGTCAGTTTAGTCAATCTAGTCGTCAATTGCAGTTTGCATAATCTGTTCATTTCATCTAATTTGAATAGTCTGTCCAGGGTTTCACAGCTAGGTGTAAGCCCTACTGGTTGAGGGGCAACTATGGGGCAACTATTATATTACAAAAAGTATTAACCTGTTTTGTCTGTCTAGTTCAAGTCAGTTTAAACAATCTAGTCGACAATTGCATTTTGTATAATCTGTTCATTTCATCTAATTTAAATAGTCTGTCCAGGGTTTCACAGCTAGGCGTTAACCCTACTGGTTGAGGGGCAACTATTATATTACAAAAAGTATTAACCCATTAGCTATAATTAAAAAACTGGCCAAGTGCGAGTTGCGACTCGCGCACCGAGGGTTCCGTACAAACTTGTAAGTAAGTAACTTATAATCTTTTTTTTGTGAAGGACGTAGCAAGCATATTCAGTTAACTTGACAGGTGGCCCTCCTGAAATCACGACCATCTTAGTACCGCTGCAAGCATAACCTCAAGATGTCGCTGTCGTAAGATGGAATTCTACCTTATATTTTATTACCGTACATCCCCCATTCACTATGAGTGTTTAGGGGTTCTGGAACTTCACTATTTGTTTTTACTGCTCAATTTTGCCTGTATACCTATATACCCTGTATAAAGGTATACAGGGTATTTTTTTTAAATAACGCGAATATTTTTAAACTTATAAAAAGAAAACTTTATTTTAGTATTACACTTATTCACTAACTTATATTAAGATCTAACTATTTCTAGATTTAATATAAACTAATATATTAACTATTTCTAGATCTATTTCGATACTCTTAACATTCAGTTGTTCAATTGACTGCTTTTGGGCAATTGACTACCAACAAATATAGGGCGTACGTGATTTAAGTATATGTAGATTATAAAGAAAAATTAGACGAAATATAATATATACAGGATGTTACGGGACTTGAGTATGTCGCATGTCGGTTATAAACAAGCAAAATTTAGACATAATATATACCGTGTATATATTATGTATATAGAGCGTACGTGATGAAATTCATAACGAATATAAACAAAGAAAATTCAGAATAAACAGCTTGGTGCCAACACATACTTTTTAACCTTCGGACCTAACCGAGGAGGACCTAACTGTATGCAACCCATATGCTTCTGGAGCCTGACAATACCACTACGACAACATTAGTGTATTTTCATAAGTTTCTAAAAGTAAATTCGCATTTTTCTTGTAATTAAACTACATATTTACGGTTTTCAGATTTTTCCCTTTACATGTGCTGTAAGACACCGCTTCTTGCCAAATTTCATGACTCTAGGTCAACGGGAAGTACCCTATAGGTTTTGATTCCCTTGTGAAATCGCAAAATATGCGACATAAACGGTCATATCTTTTGATCGCGTTGACTTACAAGTTTGATTTTCACAGCTGAAAGAGACCGCAGACCCGAGTATTTGATACAAATTTCAACTTGTTACCTCTACGCGTTCCTGAGAAAAATGGTCTTGACAGACAGACAGACAGACGGACAACAAAGTGATCCTATAAGGGTTTCGTTTTAGGTACGGAACCCTAAAAAATAGATCAAAATTCAACATCAACTTTAGCCACCATTTCTGTTAGCCAATTAAAGACTAAATGCTTATAACAACATCAATTGGTGGTTCAAATATTAAATGAAGTATTGTCTAGTTGTGTCTAGTCTTGATTGGTATTGTCTGTTCTTGTCTGGACTCGTCTGGTGTTGTTTGGTCTTGTCTGTTCTTGTCTAGTCCTCTCTGGTCTTGTATGGTCTTGTATGGTCTGGTCTTGTCTTGTCTGATCTTTTCTGTTCTTGTCTTGTCTTGTTGGTATTGTTTGGTTTTGTTTGATCTGGTCTTGTCTCGTTTAGTCTGGTCTAGTCGTCTTGTCTTGTCTAGTGTGACTTGTCTGGTGTTGTCAGGCCTTGTCTTGTCTTAGTTAGTCTTGTCTTGCCTTCTCTAGTCTTGTTTTGTCTAGCATTACCGCATGGGACACCAGACCTTATTGTACATCTCAACAGTCTCCTGCCATAAATGTACTCAACCTTGATCTACAGGTTTCTTGCGTATCCATAACCCACAGCGAACTAGCTAATGGCCTAACATGCTAGGCTACGGCATCTTCTCCCAAACTAGACAACATAAAAAACATGGGATAAACAAGACTAGACAAAATAGGTAAGGCTAGAGAAGACAAAACAGACAGTATTGGACTGGGCAACATAAGATTAGACAACCCTGAACAAAACGAGACAATAGTCTCGTTAGCTAGTTGTATATGGGTTGTGGGTTCGCGCGAAACCCGTGAATCAATGTTGAGTAAATTTGTGGCTGGAGACAAATTCGAAATTAATGCCTGCGTCCTGATGAGAAGTAAAATAAAAGATCTGGTATTCTACGTGGTAATGTGCTGGCGTGCATTTTAAAGGACCCTAGTTGTGGTTCGTCAAATTTTGTTAGGTACTGTTAAGTAGAATATGATGGATGGACATGAAATCCATCATATTCTACCATCTTTGTTTTTGGGCGCCATTTTTCAATTTAGGCGGCGCGAGCGGCAAAGATACAGAATTGATATGAATATATTAATGACTCATCATCATTCAACTCATCTGAGTCCACTGCTGGACATAGGTCTCCTTTTCGTTTTTCCACTTCAATCTGTCCTGTTGATCTAATTTCCGGTTACGCGTCTAATATCGTTAGACCATCTTCTAGGAGATCCACTTCTGCTTCTTTTGGACTCCCAGGGTCTCCATGTCAATATTTTCTTTGTCCACCTATCATCAGTGGTTCTTGCGAAATTCCAGTTCCATTTTAAGTTGGTTATGCGTTCTACTATGTCTGTAACTCCTGTTGTTTGTCTTAACCTTTCATAGTTTATTTACTGTCATCTAGGTTAACGTTAAAGTATCGACTCCATAGGTTGTAACAGGCAACACGCATTGATCGTAGACTTTTCGTTTTAAACACATTGGATATTGACCTCCTAGTATGTGTCTTAATTTTCCAAAGGCCGCCCATCCTAAGCCTATCCTTATTGTAATTTCGCATGTCTGATATATATCTGATATGTATGTCCAAGGTATTTCTATGCGTCAACTTCAATTGTTGCATTGTCTATCATTATTGTCCCGCCCAAGACGAGGTTCGTCATAATGTTTGTTTTTGACATATTCATTTTTAGCCCTACTTTTTCTGAGGCATGTTTGAGTTGTTCTAGTATTTTTTTGGCATCTTTGAGGTTATCAGTAATTATCACAATATCATCTGCGAATCGTAGATGATGGAGCCTTTCTCCTTGGATACTTATGCCCTTGTCGTCCCAATCGAGCTCTTTTATAATGCTTTCTAATACTGCCGTAAAGAGTTTTGGGGACAGCGCGTCAACTTGTCTGACGCTCCCTTTGATACTGAAGGTTTCTGTTTCTATGTGTAGTCTAACTTTTAATGTAGCGTTTGCATATATGTTACTTATTAGATTTGCGTATCTATAGTCAATTCTACTTTCCTATATTGCCTTCATAATGGACCATAACTATATGGAGTCGAAGGCCTTGTCGTAGTCTATAAACATGAGTGTCAGCGGCAGATTATATTCGACACTTTTCTCAACCAGGGTCTTAATTACTTGCAGATGAGCATAGTGCCATAACCTGCTCGAAAGCCGGCTTGTTCTCTTGGCAGGGGCACGTTTACATTACTTGTGGCCATAGGCGCAAGGTGACTGAGATTATAGTAAAACCACATTAAAAAAATAACAATTGGGTTGCAGTTAACAATTGGGTTGCGTAATTCCGCGAGTACGTGATTGCCTTACAACTCGAGTTATGTACTATAATACTTTATCTACGACCACACTAATTTGTTTATGTTTAATAAGAAAAATATGTTTGATGTAACAAATTTATACCTCTGTTAAGTTGGCAGAACCATCGCGAAAAAAAAAATCCGCAACGGCACATAATAATCCGCAAAATTAAGGCTATCATTAACAAGGTCTTCTTGGTATGTGCCAAACAGCCTTTTGGAAGAAGCTGTTGTGTCAACAGAATCTTGTACGGGGACAAATAGAAATCTTTATGAAAAAATCGCTACAATGCGTTTGGACTATTCCAAACAGGGATCAGTTTCGAACAGCAATATTTGCTGTAGTATGCGCCTAGCTTCGGCTCCTGCAACACTACCTCTTTTTCAAATTCACGTACTATATATACATACTGTATCATTGTATACATTGAATTGTAAAATTCACTATGTTTTAACCACACTTATAATATGTAAAAATGTTAATATGTTAATACGTCAAAATATTTTTTTGACGAATAGACGTTTTTCACGTCCACTCGTATAAGAAAGTTAATTTTACTTAGTCTATTAGACTTTTTGAATAGTGATAGTGTCTTAAAATTCGGACCATTATGGAGTGAACCTTGTTATATAATTATTTGTGATAAACCTTGTTATATATTTTTAAAAGACTAAAATCTGTTTTTGTATAACGTTCGCCGCTATATCAAGTGTTTTTGGCAGTGAGGATCAAATACATGGAAAATGACGGGTGACAAAAACAAGGAGACCCCGATCTCCGACAAAATAGCATCTAATAATCAGATGACGGCGGCACAACCCCGGTTCTTAATTATCAAGAAAAGTAATACCAACTTCGAAAAAGATAACCTATTTAAAATTAGTAAAAGTATATACGGAATAATTGGTGAATGCGCAAAAATTTTAAAAAATCAGAGAAGCTCTTTTGGTTGAAACTAAAAGTGACAATCAATTAGGCTAAGTAAAACCATCAATTTATGCGAATATCGAAAAACAGTAGACTTACCCCCGTATTCATAGTCGCTCCTTGAGGAACAAGGCCTCCTTGTTCCTTATTTCGCGTTTCATAGACCTTCCTTGACAGCTGAAGGATCCTTATTCGGCTCCTTATCTTAAGGAAGGTTTCGAGCTTCCTTGAGGAAGCCTTCAGCACTGTGATTGGCTGTTCCGTTTCGATGACGCTTGCGCTTGTCGACGTAGTTTTGACATGTTAGTTAACCTCAGAAACAGTTTAATGAACAACATTTTTTTAAATAACTATGATAGTGAGTTGGTAATGGTTTTGAGGAAAATCCAATATGAAATGGAAATAGATTTCGAAAGCGGCTCGCCAGAAGGTATATTCGATAATTTCAGAATCCTATCGAAATGTACAACGATGTTCCTTTTCAAAGAAGATATCGGTTCAGCAAAGGAGACGTGGTCGAACTTCTGTTGCCGTTGGTAAATGCCCAATTAAGGAGATCAAATAATCGTGGGCTGCCCATGTCTCTGTTAACACATTCACTGCCGCTGTGACACTGGTGACCTGGCGGTGTTTGCATACTTTTTTTGCGTATTACAGACCAGCACGTCACTAGTGACCCATTTCGTGAAAATCACCTAAAATAGTTCTATGGGGCCCCTAGAGAAAGAAAATAAATACCATATCATTATAACTATCAATTTTGTACAGTGGTTTAAATCAGAGATACAAGAAAGTCATAAAATCAGGCGCGGCAGTGAATGTGTTAATACAACTCCTAATAACATTGCATTCTTATTAGTAAACTGGGTTTAATGACAATCTTTTATTGAAAAATTGTCTTTAAACCCAGTTTACCAACTTAAATGAGAGTTAATAATTGTGTATATGTAAATATATGAAATAAATATACTTTGCTCTAAATATGTTTATATTTATATGGTACGGAATATTTTTTATTGTACAATTTATTGTAGGATCTTTAGTAGTCTAGCTTCTCTTCTGCAATTTTCTTTTCTTTTTTTTAATGAAACTCTTGCTGCTGTTAAATCACATCTGGCAGTCGTATCAGCCTCAGTACCTTTTCATTTAAATATTATGAAAAGCAATTGCAAAAAATTGCTGTAGACCTGACGTTTACCCCATGTCACCTGAAAAAGTTAAAAGAAAATGGTAAAAGAATGCTAATAAATTTTCCTTTTTATAATATTTACAATGTTCTTCAAATGCTACTGTGCTGTCAAATGGACAATCAATTTTCACATCGGGGGGTAACCCCCGTATTCATAGTCGCTCCTTAACTTAAGGAATAAGGACGCCTTGATGAAGGCTTCCTTAAATCTCTGAGGCGTCCTCGTTTCATAGTCGTGAAACAAGGCTTCCAGAAGGAAGCCTTGTTTAGGGACATTTAGGGATATTTGATTGCTTATGGTGGCAACACTAACTCAAATTACTCAAACCGCCAAGGCTGATTGTAAATATAACCTTAAAATTGTTATTATTGATGAAGTAAAAAGTGTGCATTACACGAACCGCGAAAGGCTGTTTATTAGCTCAGCCAATATCAGAATAAAGCGCAATCGACTGCAAAAAAAAAACAAGTGCTGTTGATTTGAAACAAAAAGCTGAAGCATGGGAAAGGGTAATGATGAAATTTATAAGTAAAGGGTGGACACCACATACCAGCAAACAATTGAGAAAGTGCTGGGACAGCACTAAATCAGAAACAAAAGTAAGTGACAACAATTTTCTTCCCATCTTATCGAATTGTTGCATGATATTTTCTATTTCAAAATCCAATTATTTTATCAAAAATATTTTCAGAAGACGAAAGTTGACAACAACAATGAAACACCAACGTCTCATGACTGCTGGGGGCCCTACGCCTGTAGAACATGTGGACTGAGTCATGGATTTCATTTATGAAACAAGTATAAATATTGATGTGAAAATTAATTGTCTATTTGACAGCACAGTAGCATTTGAAGAACATTGTAAATATTATAAAAAGGAAAAATTTATTAGCATTCTTTTACCATTTTCTTTTTTAACTTTTCTTTTAACTTTTTCAGGTGACATGGGGTCAACGTCAGGTCTACAGCAATTTTTTGCAATTGCTTTTCATAATATTTCCAATGAAAAGGTACTTAGGCTGATACGACTGCCAGAAGCGATTGAACAGCAGCAAGAGTTTCATTAAAAAATAGAAAAGAAAATTTCTGAAGCAGAAGAGAAGCTAGACTACTAAAGATTCTACAATAAATTGTTCATTAAAAAATATTCTGTATCATATAAATATAAACATATTTAGAGCAAAGTATATTTATTTCATATATTTACATATACACAATTATTAACTCTCATTTAAGTTGGTAAACTGGGTTTAATGACAATTTTTCAATAAAAGACCCAGTCATTAAACCAGTTTACCAATAAGAATGCAATGTTATTAGGAGTTGTATTAACACATTCACTGCTGCGCCTATTTTATGACTTTCCTGTATCTCCGATTTAAACCACTTTACAAAATCGATAGTTATAATGATATGGTATTTATTTTCTTTCTCTATGGGCCCCATAGAACTATTTTAGGTGATTTTCACGAAATGGGTTACTAGTGACGTGCTGGTCTGTAATACACAAAAAAAGTATGCAAACACCACCGGTGTCACAGCGGCAGTGAATGTGTTAACAGAGACCTGGGCAGTCCACGATTATTTGATCTCCTTAATTGGGCATTTACCAACGGCAACAGAAGTTCGACCACGTCTCCTTTGCTGAACCGATATCTTCTTCGAAAAGGAACATCGTTGTACATTTTGATAGGATTATGAAAGTATCGAATGTACCTTCTGGCGAGCCGCCTTCGAAATCTATTTCCATTTCATATTGGATTTTCCTCAAAACCATTACCAACTCACTATCATAATTATTTAAAAAAATGTTGTTCATTATACTGTTTCCGAGGTTAACTAACATGTCAAAACTACGTCGACGACAAGCCCAAGCGTCATCCAAATGAACAGCCAATCACAGTGCTGAAGGCTTCCTCAAGGAAGCTCGAAACCTTCCTTAAGATAAGGAGCCGAATAAGGATCCTTCAGCTGTCTAGGAAGGTCTATGAATCGCTAAATAAGGAACATGGAGGCCTTGTTCCTCAAGGAGCGACTATGAATACGGGGGTTAGAGTCATAATACGTTTTCATAAAAAAAAACAAAATAACAGCTTTTAATTTTTCTAATGTCAGTTAATTTTAATTATCAACATAATAATATTTACATCGAGCAGTCAACAGATAACCTCGAGTGTTTAAATTTTGTGATCAAGGATTATGACATAATAATTCTTCATATAAATTTAAGAAGCCTCAATTCCAATTTCAAATTATTATATGTACTGAAACATGGACACTGAACACGCTTGAGTATATATTCAATAACTGTATGTTAAGGGGTATCTAGCCTAATGCATTAAAATGTGCGGAAATAATTCCCATTTTTAAAACGGGTGATAGACACCAAGCAACAAACTATCGTCCTATCTCACTTATATCTAACATCGCGAAAGTCTTCGAAAAAATTATTCATAAAAGGCTCTATAATTTTATTACTAAATATAAAATCATTGCAGAGTAACAATTTGGTTTTCTCAAAAACAGGGGCACAAAGGATGCTCTTGCATCTATTTCGGAGTTTATTTATACGAATATGGATAACAACACCCCTACAGTAGTCGCTTTTTTAGACTTAGCTAAGGCCTTTGACACGGCGGACCAAAAATATTAATAAAAAAATTGTATAAGTATATAAGAGTACGGAATTAGAGGTGTTGCTTCTGATTTATTTGAAAATTATTTAACCAATAGACTACAGGTTGTAGAATTAATAAAATTAAGAGTAGGAAAAGAAAGGTAAAAATTGGTGTTCCACATGGAACAATCCTAGGTCCACTAGGTCCTACTGTTTTTTCTATATTTAAATGATATTTTTTTAATTTTAGAACCAAACTCAATAGCTGCTTATGCTGACGACACTGTTGTAAAGTGTATTGGTAATTCATGCCCTGACGTTCAACACAAAATTAACGGTTATTTAGATAAATTAGGGAAATGGTTTTTTGATAATTATCTGTCAATAAATATAGATAAAACTACATTCATAACTTTTGGTTCTTATAGCGATAGTATTCCAGCAAATTTGGAAATATTGATTTACAATCAGAAAATAAAAAGAGTTAACAGTTGTAAATATCGAGGCATAAAGTTTGACTGTAATATGAAATGGGACCAGCATATAAAAGACTTTCCTATTGCCCTTTTTTCCTATTTATTTTCTATAAATTAGAAAGGAGTGTAAACAAAAATTCACTTAAAATAATCTACCATAAAATATTCAAAAGTATAGTTAATTATGGTATTATTACATGGGGAGCATGCTATAAAAATATTATGAAGAAGATAACTAGTACACAAAATAAACTCATTGAAATAATTACTGAACAAACGAACAATTACATTTTGAATACTAAAGAAACTTTCATAATTGTAAAAAGTCATTTAATGATTACCGAGGTAAAACTAGAAATAAGGCGATAATTTTACCATTTAAAAACTCTTATATTGTAGCCATAAAAAACTGTAAGATGCTCCCTGACAATCTCAAATCTCTAAATGTTAATAAAAAATTAATAAGGAAAAAAACTTACAAACTGCTAATATGTAATATATAAAATATAAATAAAATTTTCTTTGTAAATGTATATATTTATGTAAATGTATATGTTAATTTCATTCTAGTAAATAAATAAAGAAAATAAATCAATAAAAATAACACTAACATAGTATATAATTAGTCGATAAGTTTATTTTGTACAAACCAACCAGCTCATGTACAGGTAACTAGTCTACCTCTATGGGATACAGTCTATGTAAATTACTGTATAATTTTATTCTGGTTAAATAAATAAATAAAAACCAACTGTCGCTGAATGTAGATAAAACTACTTTTATGACTTTTGGATACTACAAGGATAGTTTACCAAATGATATAAAGTTAATGATAAATAATAACGAGATTACGAGAGTTCAATATTATAAATATGTGGGTATCTATATAGATAGCTGTATGAAGTGGGAGTACCATATTAATGAAGTATACACTTAAGTTTTTTTTTTCATCATTTCACCCTATCATTCAATGATACATCCAGTCTTTCTATTCCCCTTACCTCGGAGAAGAGAATCAAAGAGTTAAATATCATCATTTCAATCGCTACCGAAAATGGTTTTCCAACAAAACTCATCCAAAACATTATAAATAATAAACGAACCCAATTCACAATGACCCAAATATATCCGAAAACCTCAAATTCAGACAAAACTTTCATCTCCCTGACATATTTTGGCAAAACTAGCGAACAAATCGTAAATGTCTTTCGAAAGCAAAATCTTCAAGTAGCATTTAAACCCTCCTCGAAGTTGTCCCATAAATTGTTTAATGCTAAAGGCAAAATCGACCTCCTCAAAAAATCCGGCGTATACGAAATTCATTGTTGCGAATGCAATAGCGTGGACGTAGGTCAGATAGGACAAAGTATTTCAACAAGGTTTTCAAAGCATTCTCGCGCTTTTCGTCTGAAAAAAGACACTAGTTCTTTTTCAAACCATTGTCTCGAATGTAATCATAAATTCCCAGAAATAGACAATAAAAAATCTTGCTTAATTGTATCAACATACACTTAATCTCTTAGAGTCATTAGAAATTTTTAAACAAGGCCGTAACCCATCCGTTAATCTCCTTAATGAGCATACCGACCAAATCTTTTCACAACTTTTTAATCTTGCTCAATCTGTTCATCAAATCAAATTTTAAAATGGTTTTTGGTTCCAAAAGATTTATGAAAAAATAATAAATTTAATAAAAGATGACTTCTTGCTAGATAAGAGGGGTGTTGGAACTTCACCAAAGTTGCAAGTGGTCGTGGCTTTGCAGTGTTATGTTCGGGTTTTTAACATCTTTCGATTTCGTCTAGCTTGGAAGATACTTGGGTATGTTCCCATGGATTCGAAGTATTTGGTACGAGGTCCAAACACTCCACCAGTACCTTCCTTTGTCTTGGAACCATCTGTATACCACTTGATAGCATTTTGCTCTATGTGGTATGCCGAGGATTCGTCGCTCCAATCGGCTTTACTACTACACATTGCAGTGTAGTTTTTCTCGAAATAGTATTTGCATACCATTTCGTCTTTTGGTGCTTCCAGCCAGGGCATATCGGCAGCGAGGCTGTTCCGGTCTCTACTCCCGATTATTTTACCTCTGCCTATTCCTTCCTTGCTGAACCTTACAGTCGCCGATCTGGCGGCCCTCTCCACGACAAGGTGCAATGGAGTCAGATCCAGCAGAAGTTCCACTGCTGTCGGGCACGACCTTATTGCCCCTGTGATGCAGACACAAGCCAGTCTTTGAATCTTCTCAAGCGGTCATAACTTCCGAGGGAGGGACCGTTGTAACTGCCGCTACTACCTCTACATCTGCTTTTTCTGTGGCGTCATTCTTCTGGCCATGAATTTTAAACTGCCCGAACCTATAGTAGAGGCTTAGATTAGCCTCCGTTCTATAGTTTTAGCAGAGTCTACATCAATTGCCACCGTTAGGAGTTGACCTCCACTTACCACTCGGCACCCAAGGACTTTCCATTCTAAGATGTCAAGTTCTTTGTTTTGGGCCCTGAGGTAGTTGATGGAGGCCTCCGGGGTTTGGTCCCCGCTCCTAGGGAGTAACAGGGTGATGACGTGTGACTTGGGATATCATCACCCAATTTCGCCACCAGAGCCCCTCCTTCCCAATATCTTAGGATAGGTGTTCTCGCCATTAGCCATTATGCTGTCTGCTCGTTAGCGCAGTCGACAATGACTAGTCCCGGTTTGAAGTGTATTCCTTCAAACTGTACTTCGTGAGACCAGTCTACGACTGTCTCCTTCACTATTGCCTGCTCGAGAGCAGATATGCTCTTTTCTCACTCAGGGGGGACTTTCTTACTCAGGGGATCCCTTGGGCAGTCTCTGGACATCAACTCTCACTACTTTGACGTCGGTGGCGTAGGTGGTGCTCGGTCCAGAGGCTAGTGCTAGGTTCGGATTGAAATTAGTATTATTTATACATAGTATTCATACTGAAATCTCTTTATATAAAAGGTCCAAGATGATACTTTTGATCCGCATGGACTTTGCCAGGCTACAGTGTGCCGAAGTTGTGGATGCTCTTGCAAGACATGGTTGCACCTATATCAAAATGCCAGAGGCTTTGGAAGAGAAAGAATGCATCAGAAACTTTCCAAATATGATTGGTATTAATGAAACAAAAATATTGAATGGAATACAAAATCAAGGGAATATATCACTCGATATGTATGTACGTGTACCATTGTTGTCTGTCCATGCATTTTGCTTAGACTTTTTTGTGTTTGTATCGGCTCTTATGATCTAATATTGAAACCCGCTCACGAATCAATTACTGGAGCAAACCATGGAAAATTATATATAACAATAATGAAAATGTTTTATAATCATAAAATTAAATGTACCGCCCAGATGATTCCCATTTTTTTCAATTTTCTACTGGTTCTCATGTTTTATTACAAGGTTCGTAAACGAATTACAAGTAAAAGAAAATATGATACACGATCTTCTTGTTTGGTAGCTGGAGGCAGAAAAAGAAGAAAAAAAGAAGTATTTCTTCCATAATTTTACCTTTTCAAATTACATATATACAAAAAAAACAATATTTAGTAGTTTATTTCTGGTTCAAGTATATATAAACTAGTTAAAACTTTAAGGGCGATAAACAATATTAAGCATTATAAAGCTTACAAGCTTTCAAGGCCATCAAACTCTTGCTTAATTTCCTGACCGTGCTTCATCTAGTAATCAACTTATCTGTTAAAAAACATGGAGTTGGGTAATTTGTTTTTGTGTAACAACCGCGCCCCCCAAAAAATAAATAACCTAGCCTCAAAAAAGAAAATATTCAATGATAAACAGGAAACACATAGTAAATTGATAAAAAGTTCAGAATAGTTGAATCATTCGAATACACTTGCAAGTAAATATTATATATATATATAGCATATATATTATAGAAATATATAGCATTTACTTTGGTTGTTTTATATAAAATATGATATGTAATGCTAAAACTCACTTTTTGAAAAATAACACTTTTTTGCAAGGGGATGGTCGTGGAAAATTTGGGGACGATCTTGAATAAGGGTCAGGAACAATGTGGAACGATTAAGAAAACAAATCTTTCTAAACTTCTTTTTAATTTTTAAAGTTATATTTATTTAACATGGAAAAAGTGATTACTTATTAAAAAGTGATTAAAAAAACTTAGGATAATATACACTTGTAAATTGAAGGAACGTGTTTTAAATGAATAATACTATTCCATTGATTGAAAAACGGTCTTGTAGTTTTCTATTGCATAAACTCTACTAGATAGAGCAAGTGATGATGACAATTTTTTTAACATTTCTTTTTCTTTCTTCTTAGCTTGCAAGTGTTTCTCACGATCTGAGTTAATTTTAGCTCTTTGTTTCTTTTCTTTTCTCCTTTTTTCACGAGAAGGGACAGTCGGGAAAGGGGACGGTCAGGAATACGCGAATGTTTTTAGAAAAATTTAGTAGGTAAAATTCATCATTCAAAAGCAGGGTTACATATTTTGTAAACGGACAATATGGGAAAGAAATTACAGTAAATAATCTTAAATATAGGATATTAAAACGTCTAATAATGCTAGAGACGGCAATTAAAATACGCACATAAATTATTACCTGTATTTTCACTACAATTCGTCACCATGCAAGCACACATTCGTTGCGCTTGTTTTTTTAGTTTAACTGACAAATGTGCACGTCACAACACCAAATTTTACGGCCTGGTTAGCAGAGTGGCCATCAAACTACGATAATTATGTTGGTGGACGATCAGGAACAAGAATTTGTCGACATACTTATAGCTATAAAATAATAGGATACCAAATGAATATAATAAAAAATCAAATAATGTCAATTAAAGATTTCATATATTTTTAGATATAAGCTATAAGTTATATAGTAAGTATTTGTTTCAGTTAACTTTTGACACTCAGTGATTGTCATCTACTCTAAAAACATGTTTGCGACAAAGGGCGGTCAGGAATTTCAGCATGTTCAAGTTGTGATTATTCTGAAACGGGGAGTAAAATCTTTACTTTAAATGATTAAATTAATAGTTTACCATCCTAGATTACCATTGCAACTATAACTAACTTTTTAATATGGAATAAGAAATACATTTTTTATAGTCCAGCTACACGAGGAGTAAAATTATGGGAGAAATACCCATATCCCTGTAAACTATCACACAATTCCAACCCCTATCTTACTAAGACGCCCGAGTAGCTGTTAAGTATTTGCGAGGGTACTTTTAAGAAGGACTATGTTTGAAAACAACAAACATCTCATAGCAACTATCCCAACTGACATTAGATATTCTATAATATTGTTCGCATGCCTTGCACATTAATGAAATCAACGAATTTGGACACTTTACCATTATAAATAGTCGTTAGTTATCGAAGCCTTAAAATTGGTTTATGAATAGGGAACATTATAACTGTTAATTAAAAATAGGTTTTAACCATAATAGGTTTTTAAAGCATTTTATATTATTTTTATTAATTAGGTCGTATAATTTTGCCGGCCTAGATATATATATATATATATATATATGTATATATATATATATATATATATATATATATATATATATATATATATATATGTATGTATATAAATATATATATTTTTGTTAACTTATTTTTACCTAGTCTATTTTTGTCAGCTTATTCATGTTTGTGTAATCTTGTCCATTTAAAGATCTATTATAGTATTACGTTCTTCCTAGCTGCAATTTAAACAAGACTAGTTATTACGAAAATGTTCATTAAACTATAATGTTAACAATAATAGGATTATAAATATATTCATCAGTCGTTTCGCTAATCTTTATTTTATTAGTTTTTCAGTGACTAAGATTTTGCGATTTAAAAATCAGGATTCTTCAATCTCATAATATCTAGGGAGGTCAATGATTTCTATAATTTTAATATCGTCTACCAAAATGTGAGGGGTTTGAACACGAAGCTAAATGACTTTTTTATTAGTGTATGTGCTGCAGATGTTGATATAATATTATTGAGTGAAACATGGTTGAATTATAACGTGCTGTCAGCTGAACTGTTTTCAAGCTGCTTCACTGTATTACGTTGTGATCGTCCTACAAGAGGAGGCGGTGTTCTTATTGCTGCCCATAATAAGCTAAGTTTGGAGAAATTTAGTTTGGAGTCGCCGGTAGTCCAGGTAGAACTGATAGTAGCAAAAATTACTATACGTAACGTATCGGTTACATTCGTAGTTGTGTACGTTCCACCCGCTCTCCAACTTAATTACTACTTTCAACTATTCGAGTATCTGAAGGACAATATAGACTACTCGGCACCAGTGTTAATCGCTGGTGACTTCAATAGCCCAGAGTTTTCAGAATGTGTAAATGGTAGAAGGTCAGTGACCCAGCTGTATAACTTTTTTCGTCATTTTCTTTCTCTAACAAATCTTTTACAACACAACTTGATTGCTAACGATAATTCTCGAATTCTAGATTTAATCCTATCAGTAGGTTGTACAGAAGTTCGTGTAGGCCGGGAAGAACTGCCCCTTGTTCGCGAGGATTCACACCACCCATGTCTTGCTATAAAAATGATCTTGCGGATAGATAAAAAACATCCCATTCTCCAGTAGAATCGATGAAATAAAGTTCATCTTTCGAAAAGACAATTTTCCAGAACTATACTTTGCGTTGGCTGAAGTTGACTGAAGTCTTATATATAACTGTGATCATGTTGACATTGCATGTAAGTACTTTTATAAAATGCTCAGTGATCTTTTTGAACAGAATGTACCCAAGTTCATGGGCCGTAGAAATAACTCCTCATATCCGACGTGGATTACAAGACATGTCATCGCTTTAATTAAAGAAAAGCGAAAACAATGGAATTATTATAGAAGAACCAAAGTACAATTTCATATTGACAAGTATAAAGAATTAAGGTTTAGAATCAAAAGGGAAATTAGACTGGAGTACAGGAAATTCATAAAGATGTCCGAAAATAATATCAAGGAAGACCCAAAAACATTTTGGAAATGTGTTAACCAAAAACGGAAAACTAGCAATGTTCCAGGCAAGCTGGTCTATGGTGAAGTTAACCTAACATTTCCGCAAGACGCGAAGTAAACGCGTTTGCTATGCAATTTGCGAGTGTGTTTACAAGGAGCGACAACCATTCATGCACTAGTGAATGTGACAGTACGGACGACTTCTGCGTTTTCTGTGCTAAAAACTGTTGCCCGAGTGTGGGCGTTAATTTTGATTGCGGAAATCTTCCTGTTATCGGAAGAAGATATAGTGAAGGCAGTTTAAAGGATGAAAAGTAATTTCGTGTCAGGTTTTTTTTCGTATCGTTTGTCCCCTGCATAGAACATATTACTAATGCAGCCCTACGAAACCTAGGATTCATTATAAGAAATAGCACTGAAATATGGAGCATTGAGTGTATAAAAAAAATGTTATTTTACTGTTTAGTTAGAAGTCGGCTGGAATATTGCAGTGTTATCTGGAATCCGCATCGACAAATATATGTACACCTATTGGAGGATGTATTACGCAAATTCTGTAAATTCGTATACCTGAAGAAATTTGGAATCTTTCCTACTAGACATTGTGATCAGAATGCTTTGTTGAATATTGCTAATGAATCTCTCGTTAAAGTCAAGGAGAAACCTTAACCAGGTGGTTTTTCTGCAGAAAATTGTACAAGGCAATATAAGATGTCAATCACTGTTAAGTAAGATTCAAATACATGTCCCCAAAATAACTAGTCGGACCCCCACTCCATTCTACTACTAACTATCCAACTACCCAACACATTCCATAATTGTAATTCGCCTATGTTATCCTGCATTAGACTATGTAATAGAACAGTACACAAATAGAACAACTACAGGATCAGTTTGACATCTTTCATGATAACTTAAAGAAAAGAAAAATCAGAACTCATATTCTTATGTTATGCTTATAAACAATATGTTAGCGTATTATTATTATTATTATTATCCAGTATTATATCATGAACTATCATTCTTTTGTATTTATTATTTTAATCTAATAATTATCTCTATCGTATTGTATTATGTTTTCATTGTAGGCCTCATGGTCTGTTGGAAATAAAGCATTATTTTTATTATTATTATCTCATCAGCAGATACATTACGGGTCATTTATCAGGACTTTGTTAAATCCCCTGTTCTGAAGCGGGTTCAAGGACACGTTAAGAATGTTGTTAATCATATGTCGTATATGCTGTAGTGACCTTTGTATTCCAAATAGTCGGACAAATTTCGGGTTGTAAACTTATGCGGAATGATATAATTTAGCTATGATATAATTTAGATGAATACTTCAACTAAGCAGGTTGAGAGATACTCATTTGAGAGTCTGCAAGCCTTTTTCAATGACATTAATATCACTCACATATATATATATATATATATATATATATATATATATATATATATATATATATATTCAAATTTTCAACGAAATATTAATGGAAATAATTCGCTACAATTCAATTATAAAATAAACTTTTCAAACATTTTTATCACTAGAATATTTTCATATATGAAAATATTCTAGTGATAAAAATGTTTGAAAAGTTTATTTTATAATTGAATTGTAGCGAATTATTTCCATTAATATTTCGTTGAAAATTTGAAAATGCTCCAATGTGTAATTAATTACATTGTTTTTTTGTGCATTAAAATGTAAATTTTTTTAAATGTAAATATTTAATTCAATTAATATATTATGAATGATTGATTAATATATTATTAATGTGTCAATTGTTAATATTTATAAATACATTTAGTTAGTGCTACAATTCATTTTTTCTTTATGTTATCTTTATAACAATTAGTTGTTGTTAATAATATTTGTTGGTATTGTTTAAATAAAACAACACTAGACGACATTAATTTATTGTTAGCTCAAATTGTTACTATAATTTAATACTTACAAAAATTACATGATTTTCGTATTAGTCATCCTTTTTGGCATAGAAATGCAATTGCAACTAAATGTTATAATAAATTATTGTTCAAGTGAAATGAAAAAAATGCGAATTTATAACATATTACAATATAATTTCCCTTCATAAATTACTGAAATAACTCATAGAAAATTTAATTAAATTCCTTTCTGTTGTTGCTTCGTATACGAATTAATTAATAGTATTATTTTTTCTGATATTAATTGATTTACATTGTTTTCTACTTGCATAATTTAATTAACTTGATAATCTCAAATAACTGGTAGTTTAGGTAGTTCATTTACAACCATTTATTGTTTACTAACAGCGATTATTATCCTAATTTCAATAGAACATTTCAGAGTATTCCATTACACTATATCAAATTTATTATCAAGTTAAATTGATGACACTATTATATTTCCATCATAATATTACGAACCCTAAAAGTTTCAAAAGTCTTATAATTTGCATTCGTAGGGTAAATTGGATGATATAGCGCAACTTTTGAGTCTTTATTTATCCACTCTATTTTACGTCTATAATGAAGTCATTAAAGCACTCATATGGGTTCGTTAATGGCTCGCCGAGTGCGATACAATTTTCTCAATATGTATCGGCGATTTTTTTTAATTAAAATATAGAAAAAAAATAGTATAAAAAGCTAGTTCATAAGGTGTTTTTCGCGCGTGTCCTAAACATCCATTAGTCCTAAACATTCACGCGTTCTGAAAAATCGCGCTTATTAAACTCGTTCTTTAATATACTATTATATATTTATGAAATATTTATTGAAATAACCAGTTCGAACTCGTAATTCAGACACGTTATGTAAATATAAATCAGAGATAAGGATAACTGATCAGCCGTATATGAAACATCAGCCCAAGAAATCATAACAACCACTCTAAACATTAAACCTAAATACACGAAAAATATCTATGGATTCTCAATGGTACTACTTCAAAAGATTATTTACGACATAGCAGATCCGTTATGCAACATAATAAATAGTTGTTTTATCGAAGGAATCTTTCCAACACAACTAAAAATCGCCAAAGTTATACCTATCCACAAGTCGCCTTACTTGTGGATAGGTATAACTTTGGCGATTTTTAGTTGTGTTGGAAAGATTCTTTCGATAAAACAACTATTTATGGTGATTGTAAATGGATAATTTTCGTTCTACCAGTTGTCTCAAAACTTATAGAATCTCTATTAAAACATCGATTAGTAAGTTTCCTCGAAAAAATAATATTTTATTAGGGGACAACAGTGCTTTAGAGAAAATAAATCTGCAGTAACAGCATTGATAGAGGTCGTGCAATTGATACTTGAAACCCTCTAAGACAGAAAAGAAGCAATGATCTCCTGCCTAGACTTAAGCAAAGTTTTTGACTGCGTGAACTACCAGATACTAACAGAGATTGCACTTCTATGGAATCAGAGAGAAGGCAGAAGCAGTATTAAAATCATACCTTGAAAACCGCAAGCAAATAGTCGAATGGAAGAACACAGTCGCAAGAAGAGAGTCTCAAACTTGGGGTACCCCAAGGGTCAATATTGGTTCCCATATTGTCAGCTAATGTTACTTATCACCTACAGGGCATGCATCTTCCCGGATGACACTTCATTTATTCATATCGATAGAATCGACAACCAATCGACAAACAACGATCAGAATTAGCGTTTTATGATGCTCGCAAATGGCTAAATGAAAATGGCCGAATACTACAAAAATGTAACATTTAATATTTACAATTAAACATATGATCGAACAAAATGGAATTACTCTTCTTCGATTCGATTTAGAATCACTTACAGGCTTTTCGGCATCAATATCTTCCGTTAGAACAATGAGTTTTATAGTAAACGAAGCAGCTGCGAAGCTGCACACTACTATGCACACTTCCATAACCTGGCAAAATATGGACTTAGGCTGTGCTCCGCTGGATCAAGAAGAATATTTCTTCTACAAAAGCGATATGTTTGAGCGATTGTAGGACCACACTCAACATATACTTGCAGAACGATATACAAGAAAAACAAACTCCCTGTCAAAATTAAATCACTAAATAACAAAAATTTAAAAAACTAAAATAATTTATGTCAGTCAGTCAGTTTTTCTACAAAGTACTTTTTGTACTTGTTTTTAATTATTGGTATGAAGCAGGCACGGTTTTCTGTCGGAAAATTAACCAACTGGTTAAATATTATTAAATGCTCTGAAAAATATGATCACATTTCCCGGGTGCGTTCTAATCCTGGATTATCTTATGAACTATCCAAGCAGGCGACGAACGGTTGTGATACGAAAACGAAATAATAAATTTATAATGCTTTCGTTGTAGCGACAAGACTTGTAGTTTCCAGGATGACTGTTCAGGTGACAATTTGGTGGTAAAGGATGTACATGGTTATCGTTCTTTTGTGTGCTACCACTTATTGCACATCACAAGGCTCAAATAGTCTTAAACTAAACTCAAATGGGACTTGAAATTAAATGTGTTTTATTAACGTTTTGTTTAGCATGTTATGATGGCTGTAAAATGCATGTTATGATGGCAGTTTGCGTTAGAACGCGTGTTCAACCAAAAAGGTCTCTTCTGAGTTCTAGTGAAATTTTCTTCCACTAATTAATTTCTCTTCCAAATTCCATAAGATGCTTTCCAGGTAATGCACCCCGCTATTAATAACAGTTTTGGTGAATGATATTAATTACACTTTTCACTGGGATTCATCAATTTGTAAAACACAACATCAAGCTTGAGGAATTCAATAACTTGACTTTTAATTTTGTTTTGACATTGTTTTGAATATTGTAGCGAATAATACCACGTATGGTCAAGAAGTACGCGAAGAAATCCAGTCCATTCGAACGGTCCACGGGGATTCAGGATATCACCGATTCTAACCGAGTAAGCCGACCTCTACAGGCCACCAGGATTCCGCCGTGAAGTAAAACACGCTGTAACACATCATATACGGACCACACCAGGTCAGCCAGTGTATTGCCGCCCACGAAGATTGGCGCCCGACCGATTGAAGCTAACCAAGGCCGAATTCAATCAAATGCTACAACAGGTTATAATTCGACCGTCGAAAATAGTACATAGCACCAAAAAAGAACAACGGATTACGCCCGTGTGGCGACTATCGCGCGCTGAACGGACCATCCCAGACAGATACGCCGTGAGGCACATCGAGGACTTCTCGCAATCATTGGCCGGATCAAAAATCTTTACGACACTCGATTTGGTACGAGCCTACCACCAGATCGCGATAGAACAGGACGACATCCCGAAAACAGCAATAACAACACCGTTTGGTTTATTTGAGTTCCTACGGACACCATTCGGATTGAGAAACGTGGCGTAGACCTTCCAACGGTTTTCTCGAGATTAAACGATTACGGCATCATCATAAACCCCGGAAAATGCATCTTCGGAAAACATGAAGTCCAATTTCTTGGATACGTGGTTAGCGAGGAAGGAACACGACCACTGGATGACAAGGTGAAAGCCATTCAAAAATATGAATGGCACCAGTTCACCATTTAATTCAATACCAAGGACGATAAAGGAGCTTCTCCGATTTCTTGGAATGATAAACTTCTATAGACGTTTCATCCCAAACGCGGCCACGTGCCAACAACCCTTAAATAAATAATTAAAGGGCCGGAGAATAAAAGGTAACGCTCCCATCACTTTATCGGAAAACGCACAATAAGCCTTCCACAGCATGAAAGACGCTTTAGCCAACGCCACCATGCTCTCACATCCAACAATGGGAACGCCAATATCGATAAACGTCGATGCTTCCTACTATGCTATGGGAGCCGTTTTGCAACAACGTTTCAATAACGCCTGGCAACCACTTGCATATTTCACCAAAGCCTTGTCAACAGCCCAGCAGAAGTACAGTGCTTACGATTGGGAATTGCTCGCAGTATACGATGCCGTCAAACGTTTCCGACATTTCGTCGAAGGACGATCTTTTACCATATTCACGGACCACAAACCGTTGACGTTCGCCTTCAGACAGAAGCCAGAGAAGTGTTCGCCGCGGCAGTTTCGATATCTAGATTGCATCGGACAATTCACGACCGACATTCGTCACGTCGCAGGAGCGGAGAACACGGCCGCCGATGTTTTGTCTCGTATCGAGGCCATATCAGTAGCAGTCAAACTCGAAGATCTCGGCACCGCTCAAGAAACGGACCAGGAGTTACAAGACTTACTGGAATGCAACAACCATTCTCTGCAACTACACAAAATGAAGTGGCCGGATACGAAAGTAGAGATTTACTGCGACATATCGACAAGAACAATTCGCCCATACGTCCCGCAGCAACTACGTCGGAGCGTATTCAACAGTATGCACGGATTGGCCCACCCTGGAATACGAGCATCGCAAAAGCTATGTACGCAGCGGTATGTATGGCCAGCCATATCAAAGGACTGCAGAAAATGGGCCAGGACCTGTATCCCTTGCCAGCGCTCAAAAATATCTCGTCACGTAACCACACCCGTTAGTGCATTCAAGATTGCAGAAGAGAGATTCGAACACATCCACATAGATATTATAGGGCCGTTACCCACATCCCGAGGAGCCAGGTACTGCCTCACCTGCGTGGATCGATTCACGCGATGGCCGGAAGCCATACCTATGGCAGATATAACCGCCGAGACCGTGGCAAGATCCCTAGTCGAGGGATGGATTTCACGTTTTGGAGTACCGTCCAAAATTACATCTGACCAAGGAAGACAGTTCGAGTCCCACCTGTTCAAAGAACTGATGAGGCTAACAGGTACGACACACCTGAGAACACCAGCCTACCATCCAGCAGCTAACGGCATGGTAGAAAGATTCCACCGTCAGATAAAGGCAGTAATAAAATGCCACGAAACGAACAGATGGGCGGATGTACTTCCCATGGTGTTATTGGGCATTCGAACAGCAGTCAAAGAAGACTTGGAAGCAGCACCAGTAGAGTTAGTATACGGTGCGACAATACGCCTACCGGGAGATTTCTTCCGAACTAACAAGCCAACGCAGCAAGAAAGCGACGCGAACTTCATTACGCAATTGCGGGATATAATTCGACTAATTAAACCCGTAGCAGCGTCACGGCACGGGAACAGAAAGACATTTGTGTTCAAGGACCTGGCGACAACGCCTTACGTCTTCCTACGAAACGACGCGGTCAAAGAACCGCTCCAGCCACCATACAACGGTCCCTTTAAGGCCATCAAAAGAAGTAGTAAAAACTACACCATCGACAAAAGTGGACAAAACGTGCGGGTATCAATAGACCGCTTAAAACCAGCATATATTACAGACACGGGGGAAAGAAGCCCGAAAGAGATCTTCACGGGCGAAGGAAGTGAAGATTCTAACGTTGAAATGGAGACCCCCCAAGAGAGGAGACCAACGAATGTAACAACACCGACGTCACAACCTGTTCGAACAAATGCTAAAAGATTTAATATTTATGTTTTATGGTAGGATTGATTATAATCTTCGAAAGATTTCTAAAAGATTTAATATTTGTGTTTTATGATAGGATTAATATTACAATTTTCTAACGATACAAATCTAAGAAACATTAGTTTGTGACAGCAGAGAAGAAAAACAATCCCCAATAAAACGGGTCACCATAAACGCTCACCACCGAAACACAGTCAGTTAACCGGCAAATTTCGATATAGCAGTTCACCGAGTTCAGTTCAACAAGTTCATCAAGTTCAGTTCACCGGAACAGTTCACCCAAGCCGCAGTCACGCCAATAAGTTTATAGTATTATATAAGTATTTAGTGTCATTTAATTATTGTAAATATATTTCCTCTTATTAAAAAACGTGAGTGATAAATTTATTCCTAACACCTATCACCCACAATATTGTCCAACCGCTTGCATTTTCCATTTCTGCATCATCTTTCCCAATTAGACGATAAGCTGATAAAAAATGTTCAAAAAATGATATCTAAAATGTTATAAAAAAATGTTATCTATATGTAAAAATAAAATATAGATAATGGGCAAAATATTTTTTTAATTTAACATAATTACTGAAAATTCCTATACGGTTGATACGTACGGAGGCTGTAACATTTGTTTGTTTTCTAACAAACAAAAGACAAAACTGAAAAGGAAAATCAGTGTACTTGTTTAATAAATTAGTTAAATTATAGACCTTAAAAAGTTCAGTCAAACCTTAAAATTTCATAAAGATAAATTTATAAGTTTATTCCGAAATCTGTATCCCCTGTCATGCAGCTGCGCAACTGCATGTCAACTATAATTTCCACGCGCTGATGACTTGTGAGAATTAGGAGTATAATTGCAAACCATGAATACGGCTCGTCGCGGCCGGATTTACCGAGGAGGACGACATTTTGCAAAATATCTATTCCCCCAGTCTTTAACATCCAGTCCATAATATTCTTGTTATTTAAACCATTTTCAATTTCACAAATTAATAACATCTATCTGATATTTATTGTTATCTATACCAATAATATTGATATAAAGTCCGGACCTGCAAAGTGAGTGACAGACCAAAACAAATAGCTGCGTTATTAAATCCAAATTAGGACGTAACGAGCAGATAAAGAAGGTAGAAGTGATCAAGGAGGAATAGATAAGTGAATAAAGCGAATGAATAAAGTAGATAAAGAGCACAAACTAGGAAAGTATTAAAAGCAGTAAGTAAAAGTGTGCGAAGACAGAGGTTAAGTTGCACTAACTCCGAGGAGTCGATCCGGTCAGTCCAAAGAGGATAGGATAGGATAGAGGGGAAGGTCTCCATAAGAGACAATGTTAATATAGAGTATACGGTTTTTAGCGCTCCTAGTGTTTCTCCTGCAGACTAAAAAGAGAAAACGCGGTAGAATTCCGTTCAATTCAAATTTTAAATAATAGATTTCATATTAATATTTAGTACAGTATAGAAAGAAAACATTAACGAAGTTGATAAATCCAACCCAAAATCGAAGTAAGCATAAATATCTGTAAATAGTATAAATAAATAATAATGCTAATAAAAATTATTAGGAATTAAGAATTTATTTCAGTAAAATGTGATAATTGGTACCTTGCTAAATACTTATTACATCCAATTTAATATATATATATATATATATATATATATATATATATATATATATATATATATATATATAACTATATAATAACCAATATTATAATATAATCAAAATAAAAAAACAGTTATAATAATTTAAAATATGAAATGTCTATTCTAATATTAGAAACATCCCATAACAAATTGACCACTTTGAAACTTTTTGATTCTTTTGAAATTTTAACCTTTATCAATTTTTTTGTCAAACTACAAATTAATTATATATTTTTGAGAAAAAAAAACAATTGTTTGTCTAGAAAAGCGGGCCATAAAACACAACTTGAGCAAGTAACTATTGAAAAAAAGCGGCAATTCTGCTTGCAGTTTTTTTTTTAGTATTAATCTTATGTTCGCACCCTGTATTTTACAAGACATATTTTTGTTATAAAAGAAAACTGTACTTAAACAAAAATAATCAATAATAGAATTTTGAAAAATTATTGTGGCGTTTTTCTAGTTTTGTTTTACCTCTGGTTTTACAGTTGCTACTCTTATTCTTTTCAAGAGTAACAAGTCTGGTTGTTCTTTTTTTAAATATTTTTTTTATAAAAAATTTAGAGATATTTACAATATAATTTTAGTTAGAAAATGTAAATTTCGTCGCTATTTACTTGTTTTTATTTGATTTTCTATTTTATTAAAAATGAATTGCTTGTTTGCTGAAAAATTTCAAAAGTTTTAGAGTGGTTGGTGACGCATGGAATGTTCTATAAATTACTAATATTTCGACAAAATCGAAATTGATTCTTCAAGAGTAGTAACAGACAACTTATTAAATATTTCTGACAAATATATATGTAAAAAAGTTTGGCAAATCTAAATATCATCTTATCAATAATCTGTAAACTTTCTTAAAAACATCTTATTTCTCCTCGGTGTACTACATTGAGCAGGGGTCTGCAGCTGTAATGATTGCTCAACTTCTTTTTCTTTGAATATAGAACCTCTGTCATTATGTGAGGAATCACCTACAAATGCAATATAAATATTAGTATTATTCTCAAGTATTTAGTTATTAGTAAAATTCTTTATATTTTTCTATATTTCTATAAATAAATCAAACACAATACCTTTCAAAGACGTACGTTCAAATATATTTCCTTGGTCATTGGAATAAATGACAAGAATTTCTGTACTTGTTTGGGGAGCATTTGGCACAACTTTAGGCATCTCGAAAGTCTTTCGAAGTGGAACTGTAGTTGGATCACCTTCTGACCCCTCCAAAGTCTTAATAGGTGGAAGTAAAGTTGGCACAGCTTTTGGAACTAATAATCACTAATTGCTCAAAATGATCTGAACAGATTAATAAATTTTTTGCAGGTCCCTCGTACTGAGCAAACTCTTTCCATTGTTGGTGTCTATATAAATATATTTATATATTAATTAAAGTATTATCTTAATGTCTCTGATTAAAAAAAAAAATGATTGAAAACTATTAAAAAAATGCAGTGCAGCAGACTATTATTTTGTGATTCAAAAGTATTTGGAATTGTTTTAAATCTTTTTAATTGATTTTGAGCTTGGCAATTTAAAACAATTCTTAATTTATCTTTCTTCGAAAACCATGCAGATTCAAAAGATTTAATAGTATTAAAAATACTTTTGTAATAATCGTGTTTTTAAATCAGGTTAATTTTAAAGGGTTAAAAGTTTTATTTTTTTATTCTAAACAACAAAAAAAATGTTATATTCACATGTAAGGATCCATAATCAATTGTTAACCTTATACTTTGAGAAATTATAATTAATTTTAAGTAAAATTTCCTTGCATGAATTCAGCCTTTGGCCATCTACAAAAAGTTTGATTTTTATCTTGATCAGCTCTTCTACTGCACCCTTTCACTTTACACAGATCGCGCGCAACCATATTTTTCACTGTTAATAATAAAAATAATTTTATTAAACCTGAACTCTTGAAATGAACGATGGTATTTAAACAATGCTGGGAATTACTTTTCCCTCCAAATTTAAGCTACTCAGTAACGCAGACGACTCAACAGAGGGCACTTGTGTCGATTATACGCGACCTTCTCCTCTATCCAATCCTCTTTGGGTCAGGCGCAATATCGGGAACCAAGAATAGACAGAGGCGGCTTAAGGTAAAAATAATAAATAATGTCAACGAAAAGAAACAGGATAGACTTAGACTCCAGTGGAGAACAAACTAGTTTAATAAAACCAACAAAAGTTACTAATAAAATTGAGATCACAGAAAACAAAGTGGGAAAAGACGATATGAAGGAAATGAAAGAAATGATGAAACAAATGATGCCCAAAAACAAATGTCGGATGAAATAATTCAGCTTAGAAACGAATTGAAAGAGAGAAACAAATTAATTGGAAGATTGGAACGGCCAGAGATGGATTTGGAAAGAAGAGAAAGATCAAAGAAATAGCACAATATAATAATTAAAGGACTAGAGAGCAGCAAAAATATACTTAGGGCAGACATATGTAAAAGTAATCAAACTAGAGAGCAGCAAAAACAATAAAGAAGATATTTAAAATATGCTTAAAGTAGAGGTAGAGGTAAAAGTAAACAAAGCATTCGAACTGAAAAAGACTAACCTGAACATTGCAGTAGCTGAACTCGACTCTATGGAATCAAAGATCGCAATAATGAGGAATAAGAACACACTGAGAGAGAAGAACATTAACATCTACATAGATGATGACCTAACAATCCAAGAACAAAGAATCCAAAAAGCAATAAGAGAGAAAGCAAAAGTGGAAAAGGGAAGAGGCAATAGAACTAAAGTAGGCTACCAAAAATTATGGATCAATGAAACTCTATGGAAATTGTCAGAAAAAGAAAATAGATTATATCAAAAAAACTAAGTAACATAATAGACCATGAACTAAAGAAGACAAAGGCAATGAATAAGGAATTGAATATTAAAGACCAAAGTAATAACAAAGACAGAAAGTTAACAAAAAAAACAAAAAAAAGAACCAAAGAAGGCAAAAATAAGAATAGGAACATGGAATGTGAGAGGTATAAAGGGAAAAGAAGTCGAACTAGTAGATGAATTTGAACAGGCAAACCTAAATTTGCTAGGAATTACAGAAACAAAAATGAAAGGAAATGGAGCGAAAGAGATAAAAAATGGGCACCTTTACATATGGAGTAGAGTGCAAGAGAAAGAAAGATCAAGAGCAGGTGTCGCATGTATTGTACACAGAGAAGAAAAAGAACTTATAAAAAGATGGAAAACAATAATTGAAAGAATAATGACAATTGAACTGAAAATAGGAAATCAGATGGCGTCAGTGGTAATAACATACGGCCCAGATGAAGACGAACGAAAAGAGAAGAAAGACGAATATTGGGAACAAATGAATGGAAATTTGGGAACCGAAGGGACGACATACATACTAGGAGACTTAAATGCTAGAGTAGGGAGGAGAGATGGAGTATAGAGAGAAACAATTGGACAATATGGTGAAGACAAACGTAACAACAATGGAAAAAGGCTATTGGATTTTTGCATGCTGCATGACCTGATAATAATGAACACATTCTACATACATAAAGACATCCATATGTATACCAGAGTTCAACCAAGCAGGGAGGAAACATCTATAATAGATTATATAATAACATCAAAGGAAAACAGAAAAACAATAAAAAATGTAAGAGCTATGAGGAGCTACGAAATAGGAAGCGATCATTATCTGATAATTAGCGAACTGACAACAATAGAAGAAAACCAAAGAAAAGAAATAGGTAATAAGAAAAAGTATGACGAAACAATTAACACCTATAAATTAAATACAAAAATTGCAGAAGAATATGAGAAATAAGTAACCAAATCAATCCAGACTTTGGGAATGAAAGACGACAAGAACGTAGAAGCAATGTGGAGAACATTTAAAACAATTATAAGTCAAGCGGCCAGAAGAATATGTGGAACAAGTTAACAAAACCAATACAAAAAATAAACTGCTTGGTGGAATGAAGAGGTTAGAGAGTAGGTTAAAGAAAAGAAGCGAAAATGGAAGAAATACCTAAACGAGAAGACGGAAGAAAGCTATAACATCTATAAACAAGAAAGACAGAAAACGAAAAACATAATTATAAGAGCAAAACAAAAATCCTGGGAAGCATTCGGACAGAAAATGGAAGATAACTTTGAGGAAATCAGAAAGTATTCTACCGAACACTAAAGAACCTACGAAGCAACCGTAGGGAAGAAACTATAACAATAAAACACGATAAGGGAAAATTGATTATGAAAGAAGAGGAAGTTATGGAGAGATGGAGAAACTACTTTACTGAATTACAAAATAGGGGCTATGTTTTGGCCGAAGAGGAAGACACAAGTGAACAAATGGTCAAGAAAGAACAGGAAGAAACCACAATAGACAAAGCAGAGATAGAAGAGGCGATTAGAGGAATGAAAAATGGAAAAGCCCCAGGAATCGATAAAATAACAACGGAAATGGTAAAATATATGGGGAAAGAAGCAATAGACTATCTGACAAGACTATTTAATCAAATATGGATGCAAGAAGTAATACCACAAGAATGGGAGAAAACAGGAGTCAAGAAAGAATGTACCAACTATAGAGGGATATCACTGATAGGGACACTAATGAAAATATTTGAAAAGGTAGTGGACAAGAGACTAAGGAAACAAATTGAAAACCAAATAGATGAAGCACAGGCGGGTTTCCGACCTGGAAAAAGTACCCAAGACCATATCTTCACACTAAAAACTCTAATAAACAGAGCCAAAACAACGGGCAAAAAACTATATATAGCATTTATAGATATGGAAAAGGCATTTGATTTGGTACCCAGGCAAAAAATATGGGAAAGCTTGGTTAAAATAGGTGTTGGCCATAGGTGTGAAACTAAAACAAATTTGTAAATGTATATATAACAAAACAAGGAATATGGTTTTCATTAAAAACCAAAAATCGGAAGAATTTGAAACCAAACAGGGGGTTAGACAAGGAGGAAGCCTCAGCCCATTACTATTTCTTGCGTTTATTGACGAAATAATTAAAGAAGTACAAAAGAAAACAAAAGCCCTACACATTGGATACAGGAACATGGGGAGGGTATATGTAAGTATTTGTGCGTTCGCAGACGATATAGCAGTAATTGCAGGATCGGAGAAGGAATTAGAACACAAACTGAAGATATGGCAAGACGAACTGACCAAGAATGGAATGAAAATGAACACAGAAAAAAATTGTAGTGATATCTAATGACCCAATACAAATAAACATTCGTCTCAATCAAAAACAAATACAACAAGTAAAAGAATACAAGTACTTAGGAGTGACAATAGATGAAAAAGGAAGCCAAGAAGCAGACATCAACACACGAATAAGAAACGCAAACAAGTCATATAATGCCCTAAATAAAATAATTCTATACAAAAAAGAAATAACGAGAACAAAAAATGAAAATATACAAAGCAATATGTAGACCAACCCTAACATATGGATGCGAATCGTGGGTTTTAACGCAGCGAGAAATAAGTAAAATAAGAGCCACAGAAATGAAGTACTTAAGGAAAGCATATGGAGTAAATATAATGGACAAAATAAGAAGTGAAGATATAAGAAAAGAACTGGAACTTAAAGGAATAGAAGAGTTCATAGAAGAGAGACAATTGGGATGGTGGGGTCACCTACAAAGAATGAACGAGAAGGCTCAAGTGAAAAGAGTATGGGAAAGCAGAATGCCAAAAGAAAAGAGACGAGGGAGACCAAGGAAATCATGGGACGAGATGGTGTGAGGATTGATAGGAAAAAGAGGGTTACAGGTGAATGAAGCAAAGAAGATGGCGAAGGACCGGAAGAAATGGAAGGAATTAATTAAAAAGAATGTAAAATAGATAGGAAATAGCTTTGTTTTGAGTATATATGATTATTTATATATATATATATATATATATATATATATATATATATATATATAAATAATGGAAGTATATAAACTTGACTGCAAAATTTTAGTTGCAGTACTATAATATCTGAATTATTTGGACTTTTGAACTATGGGGGAAATATCCGGCAAATAAAAACAAATATTTTATTAACGCGTTTATATGAAACCCGTCTTCTATTATAAAATATTAAGGCAATAGAGTGAATATTAGATTAAAAAAACTCGTGTCCCATAGTCTTCCAGAATATCTACGAATAGCAAAGCATGAAACCTCTCAAAGATTCAGTTGTGCGATGAGATATTGGAAGAATAAGGTGGTTACAAGGCGTAATAGGTGTGAGAAAGGTAAAGATCTTTGAAAATATTTGATGTAAGGATACGGAAATGCAAATTGGATTGAAAAAGAAAAATAAATTAATAGAAAGTAGTATGGATGTACGAATGAAAGCGTTTTTTCGCCGTCTAGAAGAGTCTAGAAGAAAGTAAAGAAGACTTCCAATATATTTTATCCACTTATGCACACATTTATAAAATTTATATTGATGATCCAGTTGTAGTCGATGATTTAATTGAATTGCAAAATCGCTTAAAATTTATTCATCCAATATTCGATTAGAAGTTTACAAAACTCAACATACAATAAATGGATGAAGTTCTACAATAATTGTTTTTTTCGTACAAACTATGATTTTTCACACATCACACATTTTTAAGCAAGGCGGCAGAAGGAATAAAGCTTTTTGCTTAAATAGTCGTCGGTTATTTTCTATTTTTGGAACGAAGTTCCTTTAGGGAGGTCTCGATATGAGTGATTCGGCAGAAAACTCCATACGCCGCGTTAGTTTCTTTCTCTTTTTAGTCGGTTTGGAGGCAATCTTGCAACGTGGCCATAGAAAGCCACCCTTCTTTTCCTTGCACATTCAGAGAGCCTCTCAATATGTTCGTAGAGCTCAGAGTTATGTAGTCTTCGGAATTCCCCATCTTCCTTTACCGGGCTTAGAATCTTTCTGATGATTCTCCTCTCTCTGATTGCCAATTTCTCTACCAGACCTCTTCGGTTCAAGAAAAGACACACCATGGCATACAGTGCTTCTGGTCGTAAGACTGATGTGTTTGCGCTCTCTCTTTCGTTATACGCCGCGTTAGATAGAAATAAAATTTGAAGGAATCATGTCGTTGTTTGTAAAATTCGTTTATTGTGAAAAAATAATTATATTTTGTATAAAAAAAATTGTTTGTAAAGAGCAATCAAATTTTGGATGGATCAACCTTTTTTGTACAGTTAAACCTTTATTTGGGTGAATTGATTTTATTTTGTACAAATCCATCAATTATTGTACTAAACCATTATTATTTGTAAGATTCAATCGATTATAGGGTGTTTATATTTTATTTTGAACGAAGTAACCTTTTTTGGACGAAGTAATCGTTTTTTGTATGAATAAACCGAATTTTGTATTTTGCCAGCTATTTTTTTGTAAAAAAACATCTATTTATTGTACGCAAAAATCCAAGCCTTTTATTTTGGACGAAGTAACCTTTTTTGGACGAAGTAATCGCTTTTTGTATGAATAAACCGAATTTTGTATTTTTTCAGCTTATTTTTGTAAAAAAAATCTATTTATTGTACACAAAAAATCCAAGTCTTGCAAAATCACTTGTCGAGGGCCATAAATCATTCACCAAAGCCTTGTTTCCGTTCTTCCGACAACTTTGGTCTCCTTTGGTTGCTCTAATGTAACTTACCATTTGTCTACTTTGTGTCTGAAGGTGTCTCTTTCGAAATATATATATATATATATATATATATATATATATATATATATATATATATATGTATATATATATATATATATATATATATATATATATATATATATATATATATATATATATATATAGAGAGAGAGAGAGTGAGAGAAATATAACTTTTATTTTAGAAAAAATAAATTAAATCGGGTATCGGTTGTTATTCATAAAACTAAATTAAAATGCTTTATAAACCTATTATGAAGGGTGGGCCATCTAACTTTTGGAATTTGAATCAGCTATAAAAATACTAATGAATATTTTTAAAGACTATGTTTATTAGAAAGATTGGACATTTTCATTTAAGAATTAAACATTCAACATTCAATCAATCATTCACCAAAGCCTTGTTTCCGTTCTTCCGACCACTTTGGTCTCCTTTGGTTGCTCTAATGTAACTTACCATTTGTCTACTTTGTGTCTGAAGGTGTCTCTTTCGAAATATATATATATATATATATATATATATATATATATATATATATATATATATATATATATATATATATATATATATGTATATATATATATATATATATATATATATATATATATATATATATATATATATATATAGAGAGAGAGAGAGAGAGAGTGAGAGAAATATAACTTTTATTTTAGAAAAAATAAATTAAATCGGGTATCGGTTGTTATTCATAAAACTAAATTAAAATGCTTTATAAACCTATTATGAAGGGTGGGCCATCTAACTTTTGGAATTTGAATCAGCTATAAAAATACTAATGAATATTTTTAAAGACTATGTTTATTAGAAAGATTGGACATTTTCATTTAAGAATTAAACATTCAAATGACTGCCACGGCTGGCTTGATAGTACCCCATCCGATCAACCTAATTTTTCAGTACATTTTCGATTGTTTGGACACCAATCGCATAAATGGCAACTTCGATTTCGTGTTTCAGGGCATCAGTCGTCTATGGATGGTTAGCACTTATCAGTAAGACTTATAAGTGCTCCAGAACAAATCCAACGGTTCACCCTTAAAGTTAGTTAGTTAAAACCTATTTTACTTTTAAAAAACTGTTATAATGTGAAATAATGTGTTATAATGTATAAAAAACTGTTATAATCTTTGATAACTATCAGCTATTTATAATGGTGTCCAAATTCGTTGATTTATTTAATTAGCCACAGATGGCATGCGTACAATGCGACAGAATCTCCAATTTCAGTTGGGATATTTGCTGGTTATATTTGTTATTTACAAACATAGCCCTTCCTGACAATGGCAAATACTAAAGAGCTGCGCGGGCTTCTTAGTAAGATAGGGGTTGGAATTGTGTGATGGTTTACAGGTTATGTAGACCCTTAACGACGTTGGGCTCAGCCTCTTTTTCTGCCTCCAGCTATCAAGCAAGAGAAATTGTTTATCATATTTTCTTTTACTTATAATTCGTTTATGGAACTTACATGTAATAAAACATAGCAACCAGTAGCAAATGAAGAAAAAAAAGGCTAGGGGAGACAAATGAACATGGGACAAAGTACGTTTCATTTTATGATTAACAAACATTTTCATTATTGTTATTTATTATTTTCCAGACTTTGCTCTAGAAATTCATTCGTGAGCGGATTTCAATTATTAGTTCAAATTATTTATATTAGTTCAAATATGCAAATAACATTTTGCTAGCTATTTCTATTTGCTCTCTATTAGGTCTGCTAATTATAAGTAGTCTGCGCTCGAGTAGAGATCTTGTAAAATGTTTTCATAGGCAAAAGCCATAGGGGGATAAGCATGGTAAAAAAAACTTAATGATATTCTATGGATATATAGATACCTTAGAAATATAAGGATCCTTAAAATTTAAGACCTTAATTTATATTGGTCTCTTCAATAAGTCAAAATAATTAAAAATTGGAAAATAAAAAAATAATTTTTTCTTTAGATTGAGTGAACCGATTTATTTGAAAATTTAGTATGTTATGCAGACGATAGAGAGCTTTTACGGACACCATGGACCAATTTTTAGCTTAATAAATTGATGATCAAAAAAATTATTTTATCTTACTTTTTTAATTTTTATTATGATACTTTTTAAGCAAAATTATGATTCTATCATTTTTACATTTCTTATAAGATCTATAATGACTCTTAATCTATAATTTTCTTAATGGTACGCCATAGTTAAAAAAAATAAAAACTATTTTTATTACCAAAAAATCGAATTTTTCAACAAATTCTACCTAAATAATTACAAATTATACTATTAATATTACATAAATAATACGCTGAAATAAATCACTTGCATTAGAGATAAAAATAAAAATAAAAATTTGTTCATACATTAAAATATAACGCCTATTAGAATTTAATACAAATATAATTTGAAATAATTTGTAACTCAACTTTATTAAAACAATAATATTGTTAATAATTTTTTAAATAAGTACAGTATACTTAGATACAATAATAAAAAAGAAAAAGAAATATTTTAAATCTTGAAAGTGTTTTAAAAACATTTGTAACTTTCTTGCGACAAGATGTTCAGTCTTCGTCACTATCTTCTTCAATCACAACGTTAATATTATCTTTAATAAATAATTGACTTAGTATTTCAGCTGGCTTTGGAATCGGTGCTAAGTATCTCCCATAAGCCAAATAATAAATAATTGCTGCGACTCGCATGTCGCATCCAATAGTGCGAGATCCATTTGCACACTCACATCAATATCTTGTCGCCCCGTTGTATCCAATGCTGTGTGGTGTATATTCCACGAAACATTTGTACACTTTCCTGCTCATGTGACGTGACTGGACTTGAGCTTTCAATACATTAGTTTCTTCTTTTACAAACTGTATGTAAATCTTTCCGGACTCATCCATCATTTCTGCCAAATATGAAATTGCTTGTTTGTATTGACATGAACCGGTGTACAAAATCTTCAAATCTTTTTCTGTCATCTCTGGAAAGTCATCAAGGTCATCAACATAAATCGTTTGAAAAACAAGTTTTTTGCGCAGCCAACCCTCATTTTTTAGGGTTCCGTACCGAAAACGGAACCCTTATAGGATCACTTTGTTGTCCGTCTGTCTGTCTGTCCGTCTGTCTGTCTGTCCGTCTGTCTGTCTGTCAAGACCATTTTTCTCAGGAACGCGTAGAGGTAACAAGTGAAATTTGTATCAAATACTCGGGTCTGCGGTCTCTTTCAGCTGTGAATCAAACTTGAAATCAAACTTGTAAGTCAACGCGATCAAAAGATATGACCGTTTATGTCGCATATTTTGCGATTTCACAAGGGAATCAAAACCTATAGGGTACTTCCCGTTGACCTAGAGTCATGAAATTTGGCAAGAAGCGGTGTCTTACAGCACATGTAAAGGGAAAAATCTGAAAACCGTAAATATGTAGTTTAATTACAAGAAAAATGCGAATTTACTTTTAGAAACTTATGAAAATACACTAATGTTGTAGTAGTGGTATTGTCAGGCTCCAGAAGCATATAGGTTGCATACAATTAGGTCCTCCTCGGTTAGGTCCGAAGGTTATAAAGTATGTGTTGGCACCAAGCTGTTTATTCTGAATTTTCTTTGTTTATATTCGTTATGAATTTCATCACGTACGCTCTATATACATAATATATACAGGGTATATGTTATGTCTAAATTTTGCTTGTTTATAACCGACATGCAACCTACACAAGTCCCGTAACATCCTGTATATATTATATTTCGTCTAATTTTTCTTTATAATCTACATATACTTAAATCACGAACGCCCTATATTTTTTGGTAGTCAATTGCCCAAAAGCAGTCAATTGAACAACTGAATGTTAAGAGTATCGAAATAGATCTAGAAATAGTTAATATATTAGTTTATATTAGATCTAGAAATAGTTAGATCTTAATATAAGTTAGTGAATAAGTGTAATACTAAAATAAAGTTTTCTTTTTATAAGTTTAAAAATATTCGCGTTATTTAAAAAAAATACACTGTATACCCTTATACAGGGTATATAGGTATACAGGCAAAATTGAGCAGTAAAAACAAATAGTGAAGTTCCAGAACCCCTAAACACTCATAGTGAACCCCCATTCACTATGAGTGTTACCCCCATTCACTATGTACGGTAATAAAATATAAGGTAGAATTCCATCTTCGACAGCGACATCTTGAGGTTATGCTTGCAGCGGTACTAAGATGGTCGTGATTTCAGGAGGGCCACCTGTCACTTTAACTGAATATGCTTGCTACGTCCTTCACAAAAAAAAGATTATAAGTTACTTACTTATAAGTTTGTACGGAACCCTCGGTGCGCGAGTCACAACTCGCACTTGGCCGGTTTTTTTACTTGTTCAGCAAGAGAATTGTCTAGATCTTTTCTTGAAATAATCCTATTAATAACATCATCTGAATGTTCCACATCACAACTAAGACGTTTATTAAAGCGGTTATGTAAAAATTAAGCGCTTCTAAAATAACTTCGAACTTTTGGGAGTGATTTGTTGTCTATTTCTTGGCCAAGAAGTTTAAACTTTGCCTTAATCATTCCATGGGTTGCTTCGACTGGCCATCGGATTTTAGTAACATACCTTGATTCATTTGATTCAGATGTAGTTAGTTGATTCCGTTTACCTTTTAAAGCTGGCATAAGCACTTGAAATTTTTTATAGTCTAAGTATTCTTTGACGTCGCGGAAGCCACAACAAAGATTGACGTAGATCGACAACAAAGAAATCTCCGGATCTTAGTAGGGAACATAAACCATTAGGTTCATTCATAACTTCTCTCATGATAGAAGCATCATTTTGATTCGCATGATATGGACCTAGCATTTCCAGAACATATCCATTAGTCGTGCAAACGGTGAAAGGTTTTCACAATGAGGTCTTTTTTTGACCAGAATATAATTTCTTTTGATATTCATTATTGCAACTTTTTTGATGATGAGCTTCTTATTGGTTTTATCATGAAGCTGCTGCGCTATTGCTGATGTTTGGATTTGAATCAAGTCATCTCTAGATGCTGCAGAGAATCCGAAATGATTCGGAAGAATATCATTTTCGAAACATTTGATAACTTGGGCCGAATAGTGAGAAACAAGCTGTTCTTGATCTAGTTGCAAGATAGATAATATGAGCTTATTTGAATTACCGGTTCGAAGCTTAAATAAAAAAACTATAATTGCTTGTGTGATTGTTCGAGTGCATGTATTTCGCATTGACTTAAATAATGTTCGTAATTCAATTAGGTTTTCCATGTTAGACCAGTGAAAACCTGAAGTTGTTCTTCTGAAATACAATAGTTGCCATTTTGTCGAACAACGAAGAATCACATTCTACCGCCAAGTAGTCCATCAGTAGTCATCAGTTTTTTTTAATTCAGATGACTCTATGTAAGATGAGTTCGAATGTACCTTTAAAAGGTTTTTTTAATTAAAGGTTTTAATATCCTCTTGAGAAAAAACGTTTGTTAATTATGTGACTGGAACAACATCGGTTTCCTTCAGGAATATAAATTCTTCTTTTAATATAAGCTTGTAATCTTGCATTTTTCGGAACATGAATCAAGCTATTTTTATTAACAGAATTACAAACACAACAATAGGATTGTGTGGAAACGGTTCTTTGAATCGGAACATTAACGTATTCTACATCATCGTGCTTAATATTTGAAACAAATGATGGATCGTCCATACTTGATTGCGACAAAGTTAACTGGGATAAGGTTGAATCAGTTTCTTCTAAATCTTCTTCACGAACTTTTTCTGACGGTTCGCCTGGACATTTTTCTTCATTAATTTTTCTTTTTTTCTCTTTTCTCTTTTGTGAAAATCTCTAAAAACTCATCTAGATCTTCTGTCGAAATAACTTTAGGAGTTCCTGCACTCTTCTTTGCAAATCGGTCACAAATTGCACATTTAATATTTTTAGATTTTAGTGAAGACATATTCGAAAAAAATATTAACGAATGTTCATAAATAAAAACAATTATTTCATAAAATATTATTGTGTTTAGCACTTTTCTGAACGATAATCTCAAAACAACAGGTTAGAGAATTTTAACTTTTTTTGGAAGCGTCTGCTAGCGATAGCATGAATAATTTTTACAGCTACATTCATGTAAATTGAATGCGATTGTGGTGCTCTCGCTTACGACAATTTTATGAACTATTTAACGCGCCATTCGATTCGAAATGCATTAAAAAAATCTATTATAAGCAAAAACATCTTTTTATTAAATTTCTAATAGGCGTTATTTTTAATTGTAAGAACAAATTTTTTTTTCATTATCTTTAATGCAAGAGATTTATTCCAGCGTATTATTTATGTAATAATAATAGTATAATTTGTAATTATTTAGGTAGAATTTGTTGAAAAATTCAATTTTTTTGTAATAATAATAGTTATTATTTTTTTAACTATGACGTACCATTAAGATCATTATAGATCTTATAAGAAATGTAAAAATGACAGAATCATAATTTTGCTCAAAAAGTATCATAATAAAAATTAAAAAAGTAAGAGAAAATCATTTTTTTGATCATCAATTTATTAAGCTAAAAATTAGTCCATGGTGTCCGTAAAAGCTCTCTATCGCCTGCATAACATACTAAATTTTCAAACAAATCGATTCAAAAGTCATTCCAAAGAAAGAAAATATTTTCCAATTTTTACTTATTTTGACTTTTTGAAGAGACCGATATAATTTAAGGTATAAAATTTTCAAGATCCTTATATTTCTATAGTATCTATATATCCATAGAATATCATTAAGATATTTACAAAAGACATTTTTACCATGCTTATCCCCCTATGGCCTTATATCCTGAAAACGACGCTGGAATCTATTTGTAAGTATCTGCAACCGCTTAGAGATTTTAACTAAGATGGTTAATAACCAAACCTAACTTCAACTAGCTTTAACATGATCTTGGTGACATGCAGATCGGGATTCCGTTTAAATATACACCACGGTTAACACAAATTATAGGTATAACGAACCACCAGTGAGTCGAGACGCACAATTTGCGAAACGCTGATCTAGGGTCGGGTCATACTCTTTATTCAAGATCATTCACTTACATTTTTGACGCTAGAATACACATTCTCTTGTTAATTTCTATATTTTGTTGTTTGAATAAATATTTTGTGGATATTTAAGATATTTTTCATTATACTGGGGGTTTCAAGAGGTATGATATGATTTTAATATATAACCATAACTGTATTTAAGGTACATCAACTTAAATACTAATAAATAATAAGAGAACAAACATAACAAATAATACAAACGATACAAACAAAAATAAATGTAAGTAAAATACTATATGTATATATACACACATATATATATATATATATATATATATATATATATATATATATATATATATATATATATATATATATATATATATATATATATATGGCGGTTGGTTAATCGGACACGTTGTTCGGGCAACAAATAGGGTTCAGTTCGTTTCTTAAATGTTTTTGCCCTGCGGCATATGCCTTCTTCTGCCCCATACCAATTACATCCTTTGCTGCATTTACTCGATGGTCGTTAGTACTGCTCTCGCCAGAAAGCTTTAGACGCTCATTATTATCCAGCTCATATACATCTCCTAATCTGTATCGACTAGCTTGACTATTTGTCCAGTAATGCCCGATACTATCCGAAGCCACACCTTCTTGATAAAATTATTCAGTACACCAATTTTGAAAAATTTCACCAGTAATCCAAGATTTCTTGTTATAGCGCCTTATATTTCTTGTTATATTGAATCAGCGTAAATTTAGAAACTTTTAAGCTTCGAGCAGTCTCTGTTAGTCGAGTATCCATATAGTGTTTGAGTTGCTTAGTCGAGTATCCATATAGTTAGTGTTTGATCCATATAGTGTTACTATTTGAAACAGATTATTGGGATTATTTTTATTCTATATGATCTCCGCTCTACATGATACTAACTACGTAGCGTTATTGTACCGGGTTTCAGAAAGACAATCTGAAATTTAAATTGAAGAGCGGGATCATTAATCAAAAGAAATATTTCATTACAGGGAGTAAATATATTCAGGATATTTATTTATGTGGGATTTCTATTAGTTCATTGTGTTTAAAATCCTTTGTAATATTGTAATGCGATATAAATAAATTGATTTAACATGATTAGATGTCTTACAAGATGATTTACATATTAATTCATATTAAATTTTTAAATTTATTGTTTGTTTATACAAAATAATTTGCTGTAATATATACTGAAGAATAAATGATAAGTGTCAGTACATGATTGTATGGCTTTAAATATTATGTATGTATTATGTTATATAATATGGCGAAGAATATATCAGCATTTTAGCTTGGGACTACAAATACTACTAAGCATATTTTCAGTTTGAACATTTGTGAACATTTAAATGTTTGCAATAGACATTTCTTCTCTCTCAAGCTTCGATAAGCCTTATTTTATTTTTGAATTCAATAAGCCGTATTTTATGTTTTTTTTTTCTTGAAATAAAAAAAATGGTTATTAATAATTTTAAATTATTCCTTTATTTTCTTTGCTCCAGCTATTAATTATTTATGGACGTTATCAAATTTCTATTTTTAAATAATAACTAGTTAACAATACGAAGCTTCTGCTTGACTTTAAACACGTTAAACAAAACGTGAAAAGTGGAAATTCATGCGACAACCGATTGAAATTCGGTTTTGAAATTTTCCAAATATTCGCAAAATATATGGAAAATTTGACATTATAATTATTTTTTAGTTTTATTAAATATAGAAAGTTAGAGCTTTCTATCTCACTTGATGTATGCGTTTAAGATTTCTTTAAAGAATCATTTATAAAATTTCTTCACATTTTTCATTAATCATATCTTTTTGTACATATCTGCATAAAAAAAAAGATTAAAGAACGTTGATAACGTTGACAGTTCTATTTTTTTTTCATTACATATTACTTTGTAACAGATTATTTTAGGTAAAATTCAGGTCAAAATGGTGCAAGCTATGAATTTTTTTATCTATACTCTCAATATCATGTATTGATTTCAACTAAACGCGGTTTCTTAATCCCATCGGCTTATTCCTTCCTGGTATTTCGAATTCCACAGATTTAATTCCAGAATCAATAGTATTAAAAGCAATTTAAACCATAAATAATAGTAGATTGCCAATAAAAATGCAATATTGATATTCAAATATAATTTTGTTCGATTTAAAAAGAATAAAGTGATCAGGGGTGTAATTTAAACGAACTGAATTAAACGAAAGTGGAAGTCTGTTTGTAGTATAGGATAACATATTCTCATTTCGACAAAAATTAAGAATTTAAGTTGTATGTTTTAATTTATACGTTTTAGTAAGTATTTGTTTTGAGCTACAAAATGAACACATGAAACACACTCTGTGAATAATTTCAATAATGTTATTAATATACACTGCATTGAAAAATTCACTAGATATGTTTTAACCACATTTAAGAGTATGAATCACTAAATAATAACGGTCGCAACCATCCTATTCTTTGTTAATATTCCATAAAATGAAACTGGGTTAACATGTGTGTCCGCTTTTCGTATTTGTCTGAAAATATTTATTATTCTTATTAAAATTAATATTTAAATCAACAAATGTATATTGTAAAAATAATATTTTTTTTATTAAGGTTCGCTTACAAACGATGGCAATTCCAAAACCGGGAGAACAACCCTTATACAACGGCATGACCGATTGTATAAAGAAAACAGTAAGGCGTGAAGGCGTGAGCGGATTGTACAAGGGGATGGGTGCCCCTTTGGTGGGTATTGCCCCAATTTTTGCGATTTCTTTCATGGGATATAAGGTGGGCAAACAAATATTGGGACCAGCCGAAGAAAGCCAATTTACTTACTTGGATTATTTTGCCGCTGGAGCTTTCTCTGGGATTTTCACTACCACTATTATGGCCCCCGGTGAACGCATCAAATGCTTGTTACAAATTCAAGGAGATTCAGCAAATAAGAAATATAATGGACCCGTAGATTGTACGAAACAATTATATAAGGAAGGTGGAATTAAGAGTATCTACAGAGGTGCTGGTGCCACCCTCCTTAGAGGTAATTTCATATTTTATTTGATTATATATTTTACAAAAAATAATGGTTATTTATACATAAGAATACACTGTTTATTTTTTCTTTTGAAATGCGAAAACTATATTAGATTTTCTTGAATTTTCTAAACTTCATATTAGATTTCTGAGAGTTTTCTCGCTCGATTCTATTACTTTGGTAACTTTCAAAGGAATTCAAATTGCTTGATGAGATATTTGTTGAAATGTTATTTGATATATTATTTGATTCATTGGCGAGATATAAAGTTTTTTTAAATTTAATTTTTCGATTCAATCTTCTTTTTAGTTTCCTTAATTTTAAATTGTCCAAGTTTTCTGTGGAATAGTTTTGAGAATAATTCTCGGTGCTTATCTCGGATTTAAGGTTTTCTACATTCGTGCTCCAATCGATTTCTTCTGTAGTTGTTTTCATTGTCAAGGAACTGTTGTTCCTTAAACGCATTCCAATTCTCTTTTTTATTTTTGGTTTGAAGTCGGTGCACTTCAATTGTTTTCGCATAACGTGGAAAATGCTCCAGTTCTCATATTTTTTAGGGGTCGTGCATTTTGGTGCGACTCGGTTTTCGTAAACAAATTTATAATAAACTGTGTTTTTGTACGTGCATCCTACACCTTTATCGTGTGTAGCATCACAAGCCTTTATGGATTTCTGTTTGATCCTGTTTATTAACATGGGTTTCCAATCGCTCATGTCACAGGAACAATGCCAAGCATTCTCATTTAAACGGATTAAACGTGGGTGCAATTTCATGAATATTTCTTTTGGTAAACTTCTGAACTTATTTTCGTTTAAGTAGAGTTCCTTTATATTTAGCAACTCATCAAAACTTCCCGGTGGCAAGAAATATAAATTATTCTTCGATAAATCAAGTACACGTAAATTGTATAGACCCACAAAAGAATCGATTGACAACTTCGTAATATTACACTTCGAGAGTTTCAAAGTATCTAAACTACTAACTTCTGAAAAGGCATCGTATTGTATCTCGGGGATGCTTCCAGTCATTACTAGTGTTCTTAAGGTAGGCATTCCAATTAATAATTCTTGTTTTAATATGGGTATTTTTAATTCCAGCAGTGTGAGGGTTTTCAATAGTTTGAGTCCTATAAATGAATTAGCTAGTAGGGAAAGAGGTTCATCTAATCCTCCCAGAATTAAAGAATCCGTAGTATTCATAACTTCGAAAGTGTTTGGAAAAACTACCGTAATTGGATTGTTAGCGAAGTTTGCAAGTTTTAGTTTCGGGAATGGTGGAAGAGATAATTCTGATAATTGGGAGAAGTTATTGTGGGAGAGATCTAGATATTCTAATTCTAATAACCCGGCTAAATCCGTTATTTGTATATTTAATAAATCGTTCCAAGCTAAAGAAAGTGATTTTAAATTCGGAATGCCATAGAATGCAAAGTCTGGAATGAAACGCAATTTATTTTTCTCAAGAATTAAATTATTTAAATTACTTAGGCCATCAAACATTTCCCAATGAATGTTATTCAATTCACATTCATATATTCGCAATAATATTAAGTTAGTAAACCCGATAAATAAAGGGACTTCTTCGTTTTTATGGTTCTCAATGTACGCTTTATAAGGTAGAATTTTATTATTCGTTCCACGTTGAATGAATGTCAGCGGATGGGAGTTTCCTTCAATTTTTTGAACGTATTCAAAAGTAACAACATCCTCATTAAATTCGTTTTCTAAAATATCATATCGTTTTTTCGAGTTTTTTAAGAAGACGCGTTCTAAATTTAAATATTCCAGTTGTTGCAAGGGTACGTCGACTTCGCATAAAAAGTGGCTCGTTACGTTCCTTGTTAGTTTCTGTGCGCTCTGTAATTCAATAATTTTTAGTTCCGGAAATTTACTAAAATAACTAAATTTAATTGTTTTGTTTCCCGAATCCGATGCTTGGATTAACGTAACTGATTGAATTTCTTTTGGCAATTCGTTGATTAGTTCCTCAGTTGTTGATTCTGTTTGCACTATGCACGTTGCACTTCGAACAAACGAGTTTCCATCGTACTCATTAAACTCTTCCTCGTAAAATATCTAAAATATTACAAGTTTATTTATCGCACCATTGTCTAGGGATATTAAACTTACATCATTATTCTCTAGTATAGACACTTCAGGAATTGCTTGTTTATCTTCCTCTTTATTTTGCTGCATAAAATGGTGGATCGCAGTTTCGGTTATATGTTCTAACCTGCAGGTGCATAATTGTGGACATGACAATTCTTTGTGTCCTAAACAATTCACCTAAAATTTTATCACAAATCCATCACAAATTTACAAATCTTCTTTTATCAAATATCACTTACATTTTTGTAGAAAACTAAACAAAAAAGTAACACAACCAACCTCATTTTTTTTTTAATTATCTTGACGCACTGGTTATAGTTTATGAACTGACTGATTTTGAAACTACTGAGATTATCTCAGAGGAAATACTCCCACGCTTATATATATATATATATATATATATATATATATATATATATATATATATATATATATATATATATATATATATATAATAACAACTTCCTTCTACTATCGTATGTTTTCAGAAAGGGAAAAAAATGTATTGATGTTACTTATCTCATCTCGTGATAATGTTTATATTTATATTATTTTTACTATTATAAATAAAATATATAATGAGAATGCTAATTATATATCTTTCCAGAATCAATATGTTTGATGTAAAAAACCTTATTTTCAAGCAATACCTTAAAATGTTAAATTAGATGTAATTTTAATCTATTTTCATAGTATTTTGTTTTTGTGATTTGTTTTAACTATAAAAATGTACTAATTTGAATAACAAAATATATCACCTAGTTAAGATATATTGTCAATGTCTTAATTTTTGTAAGATATTTTATAATTTTTATAGATGTTCCAGCTAGTGGTCTTTATTTCTTGACATACGAAGGAATTAGGAATTATCTAACTGACCACGGAAAGAAAGACATTACATTACATGGAACGCTTTTCGCTGGAGGTTGCTCTGGAATTTCAAATTGGCTGATCGGCATGCCATTTGACGTTTTGAAAAGTCGTCTTCAAATAGGTAAAACTTTAAAACTAATTGGCTACTATGCCGATTAAAAAGGAGTGTAAATGCGTCCCATGAATAAGATTATGGGCTTTAGAGAATGCGAGCTGAAACTCTTTTTATGTTTATAATATTTGTTCTTGTTTTAGCACCTGAGGGTAAATTCCCTTATGGTATTAGAGATGTCGCTAAAGATTTACTAAAGAATGAAGGTCCTCTGGCGTTATATAAAGGAATTACTCCTGTTCTGTTAAGGGCTTTCCCAGCAAACGCGGCATGTTTTATGGGTTTCGAGATCTGTAGGAAATTCCTTAGGAAGTTTATGCCATCCAACGAGGAACAGCTTTAATAACGTATTTGTTGGTATTAAAAGACTAAGTATTCGCACATTGTTAATTTAAATATTGTTGCTATTTTCTAATATATATATATATATATATATATATATATATATATATATATATATATATATATATATATATATATATATATATATATATATATATATATATATCAAACAATATTTTTTGTACGTTTTGTAAGTCGATAAAAAAAACATAAAATGAATTTACTCTTATAAATTTACCTATCAATATTTTAGGTTCCATATATATTTACCAATTCTAAACATTCCACATATTTTCGATATTAAATCTGAAAATCATAAAACTCATTCAGTATTTTTTAATCAAGTTTTTTCAAAGTGCTACTGCAAGTTACTCAAATTGTCTTAAAAACCAAAATCATTATTACATAAATGTTGAATAAAATACTAAATAAATGTTCTCATGTGAGAATGTTGTTTAATATTTTTATAAAAATCCTATAAAAAGTTTGAATCTTTCAATTACAAAGTTTTCTGGTGTACGCAAGTGTAAAAGCTTATAAATTATGTTTATATGAATTTATTTTATATATTTAATTACTTTATCCATTTTAAATGAATAATGTATCGATTTGATTATATAAATAATTTATTCGGTTATTTTTGAAGTAGCAAATTATTATAATTTTATTAGTATAACTTATTTCTAGACATCATTATTACAACAATGCTTTCTATTTAACAAGTTATTCGCATGATCAATCAATATTAACAGATTGTATTCTAAAAGTATTATCATTTTTATTGATGCTTAAAATTGAAGAACTGTGTTGCATATTTTAATAGACCAAAAAACATATTGCAATTGCAGCTATTTCTTACTATTTTGTAATAGCTTATATTTTGGGTCATTTCACACTTTGCAAGCGATCAATTTATTGTTTTTTCTCTAGTAGCATCGGACCTCACAGCTATTTCTTACTAATATAAACCAAAAACTGAAATTTAATGTTCTGGAAGATTCTTCTTAAAATAAAAAAATGTTTCCGTTTTCTAGATATAAATTCCGATATAACATTTTTTTTTAGGTCTTAAAGACATATACGCAAACGCACTGTAAACAGGAATGAATCACATTGATAATCCATTTTCACCTGGTTTTATAAATGCGTAATTTAAAATGATTTGTACTATTACAATTAAAGGTGCACATCGAAATTAATTCTAAATTAAATCTAAATTAATTAAATCTAAATCAACTTATTGTGCTCGTTTAACGTTATCAATTTTTTCACAAATATATATTTTTTTAAATAATACTTGTCTTAATGGAAACATATAATACGAAAATGTATTTACACATTTTTTAAATTATTTTTTTCTCTTAGTCCTTTTCTTCTTAGTGTTGATCCCACTTTTTAATAATGTTTGATATTCTTATAACGTTTCTTGTAACGTTTTTGTTTTTAAATCCATCAATAACACAGTCCAACTAAATGAAATATTTGTTTCGTCTTATCTTTGATGTGCTAATTAATTTTGGTTTAGATTATAGACAAAAATAACAAATAATGTAATCTTTAGTGGCTAAAATTGTAATTTCATTTCTCAATTACTACATTTTTTTCTACAATTAGTGGAAAAAATGTAATGTTCATTGCCTCCACATCCCCTTATAGGCTTCCAGCAAACCCAAGTTTTTTAGTGAAGCATATGAAGAAAGATTCAAGAACATCAGCATCAAAACTATGGAAGATCGATATCAAGGAACGATGAACCACAAGGTGACCGACTACTGTTGGAATTTTCATTTTGACTAAAAATTCGCGATGTGATGAATAAAAAATAAATTTATCTACTGTGAAATAAATATCTTATTTTCATGTTTTGTTTTTTACTGGCAGTTTCAGTAAATAGTAATCCCATCAAAAATGTAAAAAATGACCAGGTTGTTAAGTCCAGGATTTAGTTTGGGGGGGGTTTTAAGAAAATACAGTAATAGAAATGAACTAATTTAATTTCTAAACTGACACACAAGGGTTCCTAAACTTCACATCTACCATGCTCTCTTGAAGAGAGTCGTCTCTACTCGTCTCTTTATTTCAATATAACATTTATGTATATATTTTGCATATTTCGGGTAGGGTTTGAACCCCCAAACCCTCCCCCCCCCCTGGCTACGCCCATGTGTCGTAGTCATATAATGAAATCAGTCAGATTATTTAGAACTGAACCATTGCATGATCTGTCGGGTGTTCGAGTAGTTCATCTAATTCGTGTACCTCATAAATACCCAATAAAATCTCATGCAAGCTCAGCTCGTGAAATTTTATGAGGAACTAGTTTAACTGGGATTTACACTATCTTACTTACCAATTCGACGTTTCCAGAAATGCCTAAGTGCTGTCATCTGATAGTATAAAGCTACGTGTCTTAATTATCAGACCTATTAATAAAGAGATAAATAAAGAAACATATTTAAGATGAATGATTAGTTGTTGAGTTACTTGTTGAAACTTCATTTTTAATAGAAAAATATAATAAAACACAGTTTTATACGTTTCGAAATTTATTTGTAGGACACTACATATGTTTCACCACACTGTGGCTTCATCAGGTATTAAAAAATCAGACCTATTGCTTTTAAAACAAACAACTCTATTCAAAAACACATAAAAAATAATAAGGACAAAACAGATAAAAAGTCAAACTCGGGGGTTTATAGGCTAACTTGTGATGATTATGATAAAGTCTACATAGGACAAACAGGGAGGTCATTTGGTATCAGGATAAAAGAACACGAAACAAGTTACATTTCCAAGAAAACTGACTCGACTTTTGCCAACCATTGCGTAGAAAACAACCACAAATTTAATAATAAATTTGATATATTACACCCAGAAATAAAAATTAAAAACTTAACTTATTAGAAAGTTTAGAAATTAACATATATAATAAAAAAGGCATCATCTGAAATGACCAAATAGATCTAAATAATTCTCCCCTACTAAACTTAAATCTGAAATAACCACCCCCCGGTCAAATGTTTTTTCGTGTATATATAAGAAGCTTGTTTTCTAATTTTTTCTATATTTCGTCACCTGATGAAGCCACAGTGTGGTGAAACATAGTGTCCTACAAATAAATTTTGAAACGTATAATACTGTTTTTTTTTTATACTTTTCTATATTTAAGATGGTTTCACGAACTAGCTAGTCGTATCAAGTATTTCAAATAGAATACACGAACTTTCGGCAGATGCAATAACTCGGTTTTACACAATCTAACAGATTTCACTATATCACTATGACATTTACATTTTGGAGAGAGGATAGTGAAATCACAAGCACAGCGTCAAAAAGAGTATCGACAGAGAAAAAAGAAATTTTACAAACTACAGATTTATAACATGCTGAAGGCGTTCAAATTTACAAAGATAAATGTAAATCAAAGAAGAAATGTGTTGAACCTGAATCATTACAATCATCGAAAGAAGATTCATTACCGACTATTTTAATCAAAAATAATGAAGAAACTGAAAAAGTAATATTTAGTCACTTTCTGAATAATTAAATTCAATCATCAGGTAATAATAAAGCTCAACAAGTAATTAGTCCAAGTTCTCAATCATTCCAAGCCCCATACGAGGAACATGATGAATGTTCAATGCCAAATGTCTTTTGTTACTTCATGACACAAACATTGCTGGCGAGGGTAATTGCCTATTTTCATCTCTTATAAGAATTTTACAACTTCAAATATCTGCATCGTTTCTTCGACAGCAACTTTATAATTCACCTTACTTAAATGCACGTCAAAATGCAACTAGTGCAAGAGAAATACTTTGTAGTGCGTTTGAATATGGAGATTTAGATTATTTATTCATATTTTCCAAAACATACAATCAAAATATTTGTGTGCACTTTCATTATTTTAATAATAATTCAAAAAGAGAAGTTGTTCTGTTTATGCGCGAGGAACTTCGTTCCTGACGGGGGTCCCCTGACCGCATACGTTTTTTACTAAAATTGTAGGTAAGTCGGCTGATGGCAACCTTTAAATAAATGCTAATAAGGAAAGTAAAAACGGTCCATCGCCACAGCAATGGATACGCAGACGTGTTGTTGATTTATGGGCAAGTACTAGATGTGGAAATATTAGAATTCTGTTGCTGCAAGTCGATTGTACGCTGAGCGATTTCCTAAAAGGCCAACGCCTATTTCACAAAAATTCACCGTTCTAGTAATCCGTGCACGAGAAACTGGTGTTCTGCAAACACTAGGATCAATGTCAAAACATGGTCAATGTCGGGATTCTAATAGTACTTAATATCTCGCCCAGTAGGTGCCTCAAATCGAATTGTCTGGCGAACACTGCTCAAGAGTCAATTGTATCCTTTCCATGTACAAAAAGTACCGGCTTTACAACTTGAAGATCATCCTTTACTTTTACAATTTTGCCGATGCTCGATTCCAAACTTAATTTCGATTTTATTGGCGACTGATGAAGCAACGTTTGCACGTAACTCCATGAATAAGTCATAGTCATTTTTAGGCTGTCAAAAAAACACATGCTGTTCGTCGTTATCATTTCCAGCACATATTTTCGATAAATATTTATACAGGTCCGGACTGATCAACGGACAACTTATTGGCCCGCAAGTGTTGCCAAATCGATTGACTGCAAAAGATTATCATCTTTTTGCAAAATCAGTTAATAGAATTATTGGTTCCTTTCAATGTACGTCGACAAATGTGGCTTCTTCAAGAAGTTTTTCTTTAATCGTTCAGTTCGCCAACATTTAGATAAAGTGTTTGAAAATAAATGGATTGGACGAGTTGGTCCTGTTCCATGCCCTCCTCTGTCACCCGACCTTAACCGCCTTTATTACTATTTATGGGGTGTGATTGATACAAAACAAATCAAAATATAATGCCGACGCAATGTGGGAAACAATGAAAAATACAATCACACATAGTATCCAGAACATCGTAGGAGAAAAAAAGAATACTAAAAAGAAGAACTGGTTTGATGACGAATGTGAGATAGCCTTAAAGCAAAGAAGCCAAGCTCGACAACGAATGCTGCAAGATCCAAACGTGCAAAATACCCAGAAATACAGAGAGCTCAGAAAAAAAGCAAGAAAGACAATAAAAGGCAAAAAAGGAAAATTTTCTTGAACAACTAGAGTCAAATAGAACGATCAACAGAACAAGACATTTCTTCCGAGAGGTAACCCGTTCGGCAAAAAAATAACATAAAGATATCATAATGTTAACATATTTAGAATCTGACATCCAAAATAGTTATCAAAAAGTTAACATAAAGTTAACATAAACGTCTCTTATGCGCCACTTAGGGATAACTTTAAGATAACATTTTTCTGAGGTCTAAAAGATAACATTTTTCTGAGGTCTAAAAGATAACATTTTTCTGAGGTCTAAAAGATAACATTTTTCTGAGGATGGTAAAAACTCAAGTCTAAGCGCTCCTGTTCAGCTCGTTATTTCAATCACTCATGTAAGTCTTTGCTAATTAGGTCTCAGGGCGGCGCTCTCTCCTCTGTCACCCGATCTTAACCCCCTTTATTACTATTTATGGGGTGTTATTGATACAAAACAAATCAAAATATAATGCCGACGCAATGTGGGAAACAATGAAAAATACAATCACACATAGTATCCAGAACATCGTAAGGAGAAAAAAAGAATACTAAAAAGAAGAACTGGTTTGATGACGAATGCGAGATAGCCTTAAAGCAAAGAAGCCAAGCTCGACAAAGAATGCTGCAAGATCCAAACGTGCAAAATACTCAGAAATACAGAGAGCTCAGAAAAAAAGCAAGAAAGACGATAAAAGCCAAAAAAAAGGCAAAAAAGGAAACTATTCTTGAACAACTAGAGTCAAATAGAACGACAAGACATTTCTTCCGAGAGGTAACCCGTTCGGCAAAAAGATAACATAAAGATATCATAATGTTAAGATATTTAGAATCTGACATCCAAAATAGTTATCAAAAAGTTAACATAAAGTTAACATAAACGTCTCTTATGCGCCACTTAGGGATAACTTTAAGATAACATTTTTCTGAGGTCTAAAAGATAACATTTTTCTGAGGTTGGTAAAAACTCAAGTCTAAGCGCTCCTGTTCAGCTCGTTATTTCAATCACTCATGTAAGTCTTTGCTAATTAGGTCTCAGGGCGGCGGCCCAACAACCCGCCGCAAACCTCAATATTATGTAATTCATTCGGCCCTTCTCTTTGGATCACGAGATCTTGTATGACTCGTGACCGGAGATCGGTATTCTCACTACACGTGGTAGCGAGAAGAATGGCGTCGGCCCTACAACCCCATGCAATGGCGGCGGCTTTACGACCCGTCGCTAGACTTCTTCACGCGTCCATGTGTCGGAAAGACCGGTGTGATTAATAGGATCCACCGGTCACACATTTGAGCAAAGACTTACTCTCATTATTCTCAATTTATTGTTCAATTACTCTCTCAATTTATATTACTCATTAATCTAATTTTATTGTATTAGCATGTTTTTTTATTTTACAATTGTTTAATTAAAGGCTTAGTTTTGTTTTGTTATGAAATATCGCTATAGACTAATTTTATTAATACCATCTTTGTTCTGAATCCCTAAAAACATACAGTCCATCTTTTTATTTGTTAATTTCTCAAACAGAGGTCTAAAAGATATCATTTTAAAGAGAACATAATGTTAACATTTTTATGTTAAAAATTTGAGGTTAATTAAAAATAATTTAAATTGATAAAAATATTGTTCACTTGTTTTTTTATTAAAAAATATTAAAACAATAATATTTATAATATATATATATATATATATATATATATATATATATATATATATATATATATATATATATATATAAATATATATATATATATATATAAAAATAAACATATAACAAATAAAAATATACATTCTGAATAAATAAAATAAAATTCTAATAAAAAATAATACTCTAAGAAAAACAATATATAAGTAAAGATTTTGCATGCTGCAACCAACTTTTTATAAACCTTTGTCTACTGACATCTGAAAAATAAAATTTTACATATTGTATTTGTAATGTATTTAAGGAAATTTTCATTACTCTGATTAAAAACTTTGATTGCAACTAATTGCAATCAGTTCCAATCCGAAATTACATAAAAATAAATTTAAAGTAGAGTTATAATATAGATTTAAGCATCACCTTTAATATATAAGGGTTATGAATCTCATATCCTTTACTACCAAGCTATTTTTCGCGCCAAACATAGTATCTAGTTGACTCTCAAATAGAGTTAACTGGTTTCTCGACTGTATGGGCAAATCAAAGTTTATTTGTTTCTCTGCCACATCAGATGTCTCATTTTTTTCTGACAAAGTCAGATACATTGAAAAAAACATTGCTTTTAAACTATTAATTTCATTTAATAGTTTTTCTGTTGTTTTTCTATTATTTTTTGTTGTTTTTCTGCATAAATATATTATTAGTAATATTATTGAAAAATTATAAGTGAATATCTGATGTTGATTAATATATAAATCAATACATCAAAATTTTGGATCAATACTTACGACAACAAATATGGCCAATGTTGCGAACTGGTAATTTGGTATGGTGCTGCTCCAGGATCAGGACAATGGATGAATTAATTACACGCAAATATGTCCTTTATATGTAATTAAATACTATTTATATGCTAATATCTTACACATGTACAACTAATCGCTAACTTATTACAATAATTACTAACTAACTTAAAAATAATAAATAATAAACAATACACTTAATTCTACGAAACTTATGGTCGAAACCCGGAATTTACTTCAACGAAAATACGGAGGTTCGTCTTTAAAACTCAAATTACTCTCTCGCTAGCTCAATTCTGACTGCCCCTTTTTAACTTCCCCTCTACCTCATCACCTCGGTCTTGGTGTGAGTCCTCCCCTAATCTTTATGGAAAATTTCCAAAACTCATAAAACAAAATCCTCTCGGCGTCTCGGCACGATCCCTAAGTTCGAGCGTCTGCCCGCATGATTTAGATAAAGCAGACTAATGGTCCTAAATAAACAAAAAATAATCGGGTGTCCACTTAGTTTTCTTTGCCGACTCGCGAGAAACTGAAATTCTTTGAAACCAAAATCGCGAGATCACAACACTCCCTCACTTAATAAAAAGTTGGCGCTACTCAAAGTGACAAATTTTTCATATTTTGCCACCGCGTTGTCGTTGTCGTACGAATAATTTCTAGTCGCCGGTTCCTCTCCTAATGAATATGATTCCTTCCAATTTTGCATCTTACGATTAGTAACGCCCGGTCGACGGTTCAACGATGTTTTATAATATTCACAGACCTCTCTTGTTTCCGCTAAAAAGTTCGTCTCACACATTTCACTATTTGTATCAGAAATATTAGTCAATTTTATTTACAAACATATTGTCACATATTACACTTAACACTTAACAAAAACAACAAGATGGAAACATGTATACCTTTGTGTAACGTTAACGGCAAAATATTTCGCGACAGGCTCTGTAATTATGAACTTATTCGCAGGTAGGCTCATGAATAATGGAGTTCCAAACTCAAGATTCTAAACATCTAAACTAACAATAAGAGAAACTAAACTCGAGATTCCGCGATATTAACATGGCATTTTTTTATTCTATTTTTATGTACCTTGACGTACTTTCCTTTTATTTTAAGCGTACAATTGACATCTGAATCTATAGAAACTATCTTAAATGGTCCTAAATATCTTGAATGTAATTTTTTGCTTTTGTTCGTTTTGGTACTTTCATCGAATAGCCAAACGGAATCTCCTACTTCATATTCTATATTTGAACTACTCCTATCATATAAAACTTTCGACCTTTCCTTCCTTCTGATTAGGTTGTCTCTAGCTTCTTGTCTAGTCACGCGTAATTTGTGTTTCAAGTCCGTCAGATAATCGTCGTAATTGTATGAAAATTCTGGTGGAGCTGTAATTGACGTTGGTAAAATAGGTTGTTTGCCGTACACTAATTCGAATGGCATAAACGTGGTGGTTGAATGTGGTGTAGTATTATATGAAAACAAAAAGTAAGGGACATGGCTACACCAATCAGTTTTATTTTTATTAACAAAATTCCTCAAGTATTCGCCCAACGTTCGATGAGATCTTTCGACCGAATTTGATTCGGGGTGGTAACTAGTGCAATTTAATTTCTTTATTTTCAAAAGTTTGCAAACATCTTTGAATAGCTCCGACATGAAATTACTTCCCTGATCTGTGACGATTTCGCTCATTATACCGAATTTACAAATAACTTCATTTACAAAACATGTAGCTATCGTAGCTGATTCTATATTTTTAACCGGGATTGCTATTAAATATTTACTCAAGGCATCCTGACACGTTAGTAAAAATCTGTTGCCATGTTCGGATATAGGTAACGGTCCTACGCAGTCAAGGTAACACTTTTCAAACACTAATTCGGGAGTATCTGTAATAATTAAGGGTGCCCTATGAGTCTTGTTTTGAACCTTATTTTGTTGGCACTGCCTACATTTTTTAACAAATTCTCTTACATCTGATTTTAAATTATCCCAATTATATTTGCGCCTAATTCTTTTGTACATTCGGCCTATACCTGGGTGTCCTCCGGTGGGCAGGTCATGATATTCCGTTAAAATTGTATTTTTTTCATTTTCACTAAAGTTTTCCTTCCGGACCTTGTTATGGCACACACAAATTTTGATTCCCGAATTTTTAAATATATATCTTAACATTAGCCTAACCTTACACCACTTCAAATTGTTACCAAAATTACTCCCTGCATAAATATTTGTTATGTTATGTTCAATAAGTTTTTCTTTTAATTTTATCAAAATATAAAATATATTCTCATATGAAACCTTCAAAAGAGAATTGACTGAGGGTACGAGACAGATAAGTTTCCTATTATTAGTGATATTCATTAAATAAACGTTTCCCCGTTGTACGTCAAGTTTGTCAAGGTCGTCTTGACATTGTAATTTATTTACGACGTCAACATAGGGTTCTAATGGTCTCGCATTTTCGTCGAATTCTAAACAAAAATTTGCGTTAGCAGGCAAATCATCTAGAAGTGAATCTTGGCATTCTTGAATACCGTCGTCGGGTATAATCACATTACCTTCTAAATACTTGCAAAAAATTTCGTAATCGTTAATTACTTTATTTGTCAAATTAATACTACAACTGGGTTCTCTGATAATTGTTTGATACCAATCTATTCCACTTAAAGCGTCCGCGTTTTTATTGAATTTGCCGGGCTTGTAACTAACTTCGAAATCGAATTCTTCCAATTTGAGTCTCATTCGAGTTAAACGGGAATTTGGGGACTTAATATTTTTTAGGTAAACTAATGCCTTATTGTCACTGTGAACGAAAAATTTGTTGCCAAACAAATACGGTCTAAAATAATTGCAAGACCAAACAATGGACAATAATTCCTTTTCGCATGTGCTGTAATTTCTTTCGGCCTTATTGAGCAATCTTGATGCGTAAGCGACGGGCAGATCCTGACCTATCTTACCCTGCGACAAAATACTACCGATAGCATAATCTGAAGCATCGGTCGTTAATATGAACGGTTTTGAAAAATCGGGATAAATCAAAATTGGCGAATTAGTTAATAAATGTTTTAATTCATCAAATGCAATTTGGCAACGTTGCGATCATTGAAAATGCACATCCTTTTTTAACAAGTTATTTATCGGGGAAACAACCTTTGAAAAATCCTTAATAAATCGTCTATAGTACGAAGCCAAACCTAAAAACGACTTTACTTGTTTCTGACATGTTGGTACAGGAAAATTTTTTACCGCTAAGATTTTATCTTCGTCAGGCAAAATTCCTTCATCAGTAATTTTGTGACCTAGGTACACAATCTCCTTATTTAGAAATTCGCATTTTTCCGGACTTAATTTTAGGTTAAAAGATCGTAATCTTTCAAAAATTTCTTGCAATTTTTCACAATGAGTACGCAAATTATTTGAAAATACTATGATATCATACAGGTAAACAAATGCGCGAATTCCCTGTATTCCCGACAACACGCTATTCATAAGGCGTTGAAATGATGCTCCAGCTGATTTTAGACCGAAAGGCATTCTTTTAAATTCATAGTGAGCAAATTGATGTGAAAATGCCGTTTTATGCCTGTCATCCGGATGCATTTCTATCTGATGGTACGCGTTCGATAGATCTAACTTTGAATAATACTTGGAATTCCCTAGTTTGTCTAAAATGTCGCTAATATTGGGAATTGGGTACGAAAATCCTACTGTAGACTCGTTTAGCCTCCTAAAATCTACAACAACGCGCCAATTAAGTTTACCGTCCGCACCTGCTTTCTTCGGTACGACTAATAATGGGGCGTTATAAGCGCTGTCGCTCTCTACAATGATATTATCATCCAACATTTTATCAATCTGTCTCTGTACCTCGCTCTTTTTACTTTCTGGTAACCTATACTGCCTAATATGAATGGGAGGTGAATCACCGATTAATGGAATTTTATGCTGAACTGCATCGGTGCAAGTCAGCTTTTCTCCATCGAGATGGAAAATATCAGAATATCTGTAAATCAATTCACCGATAGCCTTCTGTTCCTCTACATTCAAATGATCGAGTTTTATCGATTCCCTTAATAATTCGCTTCTATTTCGAAACTGATCGAATCCTACGTTATTACAATTATAAATAGCTGAATCGAAACTATCTGACTCAATTGATACTAAATCTATTGGCTCGAGACTGACATTGACCGAATCTTCTGACGTATTCAGAATTCCCACGAAACATTTATTTTCCCTAACATACGAAATTGAATTAGTAATAAAAATATTGTCGCTGATTTGGCGACCTTCACAAATATAGACGAATGAATCAGGGTTGTCTACCCTGCACGAAACTTGAAATATATTTTCACTCCGAGGAGGTATGTTTAATACGTTTCCTTCTAAATTATCTAAACCGACCTCAGTTTCAACAATGCGACCTTGACGCGGAGACGTCAAGTAATTAGTGTCCCTTATATCTAAATTTTCATTAAAACTCAAACACTTTTCTCCGAAAAGCATTCGTTTCTTTCCGAAATCCAAATTAACATTAAATAACTCAAAAAAATCACTTCCCAAAATACCATCGAAACATATAGGGAAATCGTTTGAAACGACGTGGAATAATTGATTTTTGTCCTCTAATTTCTCGAATATGGCTCCTAATGTTTCCACAAAACCATTTGTAATGCCCCGAATTTTCGTTTTCCTGCCACTATCCCAATTTAATTCATTCCTTAAAATTCCTAATTTAATAATGCTTATGTCGGCTCCCGTATCTAACAGAAATGTTGCAAAACCTTGTTTCGAAATTTGTAACGGTAAATGTACATTTTTTAAACCTGCTCCGTTAATGCTCTTGGAAACATATACCGACAATTCACTAAATTTATTTTCGATTTTATTTTTTGGAACATGTTCCGGGCTTAAATTGCTCGGTCCGACGACACGGAACTTACTGTCGGACCCGGTGCGTTTCCCGAACCACGAGCAATGTTATACGAATGACGCTCTTTAGTAAATTGTTGGTTTACTTCGCTTACATTTGTCTGCCGGTTTTGTTCGTTGTAAATTCTTCTCCTACACTCGGAAATTCTATGACCCGGTTTCTTACAATAAAAACATATAATCGGGGAAATAGCTCGGGAATTTTGGGATATCTGTGGGTCGTATACTGAACCTTCACCTTTTATTCGAACGGTATTGTAATTTTGAGGTGGTTCGCTGTTTCTATTTCTTAAGTGACAATCCTTCCCTAAATGACCGCTCTTATTGCAAACATCGCAAGATTTTACCCCACGTTTTATGTCTATTCTACTAAATGCAGTATTTAACTGACACTCTTCCGATCGGGCAAGCTCAACCGCCTCCTTTAACGAATTTGGTCTTTGTGCCTTTACTATAATTTTTAAAGAATCCGACAAGCCATACATTTAATGCCTGAATATCGTAAATATCGTTGATCTCTTTAGCTATTTCTAAAGTCTTGCCAACCACAGACGCGCCAATCAAATTCGACAAACATTTCTCAATTCTATTAGCATAGTCAATTACACCTTCACCATTATATTGGTAAGTTGAATGTAACTCCATTTGACAACAGGAAATTGAACGTTTTTCTAAAAATCTGTCCCTTAAATAGTCCCTTAATTCGCCCCATGTCGAAAAATTTCCGTACCTAGTCAAATCTCTAGCCCTACCTATTAATTTAGATGTTTTTATTATCTTAAATAATATATCTCGGGCGTCAAAAGCTACAGCATCCATCGCCAAATCGCAAGATTCTATGAAATCTTGCACTTTACCCGCCTGTCCATCGTACTCCTTAATATATCTCATTGCTACATCTAACGTCATAAGAGCCATTTTTATTATAACGTGCAATTCGTCAACAATTATGCGAAATATTTTGCGTACGAAACAAAGATATACTTACAGCTTTTTACGAAATCTCAGACGTAGTTTGTATCTAATCAAACGAATTGTCCTATTGTGGAGCTGCGTGATGTACGGCGAAACGACACTCGTAGATTCACTGCATTTGACGTAGACCTGGACGGAACTCGCTGCGACCAAAGGCAACCAAATTTCCAATTCCTTTTTGGATACTTTCTGGATCCAACCGATTTTGAATTCCGAAGAATTCCACCAATTTCGGATTCTTCTGGATCCCACCGCTGCCACCAAAAATATAGTATCTCTGTTGCGAACTGGTAATTTGGTATGGTGCTGCTCCAGGATCAGGACAATGGATGAATTAATTACACGCAAATATGTCCTTTATATGTAATTAAATACTACTTATCTGCTAATATCTTACACATGTACAACTAATCGCTAACTTATTACAATAATTACTAACTAACTTAAAAATAATAAATAATAAACAATACACTTAATTCTACGAAACTTATGGTCGAAACCCGGAATTTACTTCAACGAAAATACCGAGGTTCGTCTTTAAAACTCAAATTACTCTCTCGCTAGCTCAATTCTGACTGCCCCTTTTTAACTTCCCCTCTACCTCATCACCTCGGTCTTGGTGTGAGTCCTCCCCTAATCTTTATGGAAAATTTCCAAAACTCATAAAACAAAATCCTCTCGGCGTCTCGGCACGATCCCTAAGTTAGAGCGTCTGCCCGCATGATTTAGATAAAGCAGACTAATGGTCCTAAATAAACAAAAACTAATCGGGTGTCCACTTAGTTTTCTTTGCCGACTCGTGAGAAACTGAAATTCTTTGAAACCAAAATCGCGAGATCACAACACCAAGAGAATCAGAATCTATTTGACAATTAATTGCTTGAGGAGGAGAGGAATGCAGTTTTTGTTGTACTACAAAGATTTTTCAATTAAACAAATAAGAAATACAAAATAAATTTAAGCAACCAGGAGGAACTTACTATAGGTGAACGAATTACTATAGGTGCTTCTGGTGTGCCAAGTAATGTGTGAGGATCCAATGGAAGATTAATAATTTCTTCTGGGTTCGATGTTTTTAATAATTTCTGGAGCTTACGCACTGCATCACGTGCAATATTGTAATTATTCGCCCACTGACCTAGTTTTGTTGCTAAATTTAAATTTGTGTCAGCTGAATCATTCATTGGAATGATTATCGATCACTAAATTATTATCTACATCAAAATTGTCACTAATTTCACTGTCATTACTGTCACTTGTATTATCAGTATCATCAGAATTATCATTAATTTCACTTCCGCTTTTATTATAATCCTGAATACCCTGAATAAACAAAAGGATTAAAAATGATTTAAATTTTAATACTCATTAACGCTCTTAAATTCTCGTAATACTAATTGATAATTAATTTTTTAATTTAATATAAGGATATGGAACTACTCAATTTATAAGTATTAAAAAAATTAAATACTCCCAAATACTCATGAACTGTTAAATAAGATATCAATTTCTGCTTGAGTTTATTTGTGAGTATTAAAAACGATTTAATTCATCTTAATCGTTTTAAATCTTATCTTTTAATCAGGGTACTCACACTGCATGATGGATGCATTAGGTTCACTAGTTTCACATGTTTCGATTGATTCATTATTTAGTGGATTATCCAATTTTACTAAAAAACGACGTAAACGTCTATTTTTGGACTTTTGGATAAATTTTGAAAATTCTTTCTTTTCGGCATCTTTATTATAAAGACTTTTTATACGTAAGAATAATAAATACGTTAGAGTAAACACATAAACATTAGTACTATTGATAAGTTTATAGGTTATGACAATAAGGTCAGAAAGATATCTTTTTGATATCATAAAGACATTTATTAAATGTTATCATTTAGTTATCTTTTTGATCTCAGTAAAGCGACATCCAAATAATGTTATCAAAAAGATAATATTTTTCTGACCTCTTAAAGATATCATTTTTATGATAACAATAAGACATCTTTCTAATATTCATGCCCGGCGGGAAAGAACATAAAAAAGGGATTTAGACCCAGAGTTGGAACTGCCATAAAGAATAACGAAGGTAACATTATTACAAGTGAAGCCGAAGTGATAGAGACCTGGAGAAGATACTTTGATGAATTGCTGAATATACTGACGGATGAAATTTTGGAACTGACTTTCTATCAACTCAGCTGCCAGATATGGAAAGAAGAACAAATACCAACCCCCTGGAAAGAAAGTATTATAATACCCATTCATAAAAAGAGCGATAAAATATGCTGCGCAAACTATAGAGGTATATATCCCTTATTAACGCAGGATATAAAGTATTACCTCTAATTCTATTAAAGCGACTAAGTGCGTGTTTAGAGTACCAAATAGGAGATTACCAGTGTGAATTCAGAAAGAATCGATCAACAGTAGACTAGATTTTCACTATAAGGCAGTTGATGGAGAAGTGTTGGGAATACAACAAAACATTGCATCAGCTTTTTATAGATTTTAAGCAAGCATATGATAGCACATTAACAGTGGAATTGTGAAATACCATGGAGCGTACCATGGTACAGAGCTGGGCGTACCGAAAAAGTTGATCAGTCTCACAAAAGCTTGAGTAGAGGGATCTACAAGTGCAGTAAGACTTGAAGGAAAATTGTCAACCTTCTTTCCAAACAACGGTGGTCTCAAACAAGGAGATGCGTTATCCACACTCCTCTTTAACATCGCCTTGGAAGTCACCGTACGAAGGGCAAACATAGAAACACGACTATTTGGAAATCAGGGTCCGCGCATTGTAGTAGCTTTCGCTGATGATTTAGATATAGTAGGTGTTAAGATCCAACAATGTTATTTTATTTTTATTTTCGTTTTAAAACTATTTTCTTGTTTAGCGTATTTCTAAAAGTAGATAAATAATAATTACATCAATATTATCTAAACCGACCCGTAGATTACCAACATCTGGTCGGTAGGGTAGTGAGTATTTGTTGAACGTGTTTGGATCTGTTTGTGGCCACTACGCATTTGAAAGAACATTTTTAATCACTAATCCTTTGTAAATACGCTTAGGCGGATATTTACGATCGCTAATGGTTTTTGGATGCCTGGTGGTCGTAAACAGCTGGAAATATAATGCAATGTTTAAGATTCCTTAGAATAAGTATTTAAATTTTGTGTAGTTTTAAGATTACCCAGAAATTACTACGTGCACTTCAGTTTGGAATTCTTCTTGGTTCAGTGGGGGCAGGCAAATGGGAGGTGGGATTTAGGTTTCCTGTTTGTAACAATATCTAATCACACCCAGTTCAATTGTAACCTTCTTACCACGAACACAGCTAGAAGATTCCAAACTCCGACAAGCACGTCGTCACAAGTGTTTAAAATAGAGACAAATAAATAAATACATGTTTATCGAGGCGTCCAAGTTTAATTTGCCCAAACATATAATTTCCAGAGCCGATCAAATCTATTTGGCAACCCTAAATTAACCGCCGTAGGTTTGTTCACGCGAACGTTTGTCAAAGACAACATCCACCGCGACTCAACAGTAGGAAATACAACTATCAACGTTAAAGGGAGATTTCATTAAACTGGAAAATGCTGCAAAGAAGGTTGGCCTACAAATAAACGAAGATAAAACATAATACATGACTACAACAAGAACAGAACGAAAGGACATGATACGACAAAATGTGACAATGGACCACTATAATTTTGAAAGGGTCCATGAGTTTAAATATTTGGGATCTACAATCACCTCAGATAACAATATAACACAAGAGAATTCAGGGAGCCAATCGCTGCTGTTTTGCACTACAAAAAATAATGAAATCAAAAAATGTAACCCGCCATAGGAAAGTAACAATTTATCATGCAATTATAAGACCTTTAATGACATATGCATGTGAAACGTGGACGATGACAAAACAAAATGAGAACCGACTAAAAATCGCAGAACGAAGAATTCTTAGAAGGAATATGGACCAGTCAAAGAAAACGCCACACAACAATGCAGAATTAGAACAAACAGGGAAGTGCAAGAACTATATAACCAACCAGATATAGTAAAAATAATTGACCAACGTGTCGTAAAACTGGTGTGGAAAGAGACCCCGGTAGGAAAGCGGCCGCTGTGAAGGCCAAGAATGCGGTGGAAAGGTAATATTGCAGCGGACTTACGGACCCTAAATGTCCAACTACCAGAAGAACTTATGATGGACCGCAGCAAGTGGAGGCAAATTGTAATGTCAGCGAAGACCCACCCGGGTTGTAAGCTACAGAAAGAGAGAGTTATTGAGACCATGGTATACACCAACAAAATAATTGATCTAGATAATCTTTGCAACTGAGTTGAGGCAGCTGTGGCGACTATTCGACAGCAAGACCAAGGCCTAGTAAATGATGCTAATTCATGGATAAATCGAGTACGACTTTTTTCCGTTCAACAACACGGCGATAACTTTGAACAACTAGTGTAAAGTGGATTCCATGAAAAAACTGCAACTCCGATACTGTGTTTATAATATTCTTCCCATATGCGTAGTTGGTATGCGGGGCCTGTAAGTTGCTTTCTGGTTTTGGCATTGTTAAGTTCAGTCTTCACTTCTTTTCTTTAGTGAATCTTATCACAAGTGTTCTCATACAGTTTTTTTGATTTGTTTCTCTTCTTGCCAATGAGGTTCACAGGTTTTTACAATAGCTGTTTTTAATTTGTTCCATTTAGTTTCAACTGAGTCCTGTTCGTCATTTGGGATTTGTTCTTCAACACTTTTTCGCGCATTGGTGTCGTTCAAGCGATGAATGTTTTAAATTTTTCTCCTTGCATTTTTGAGTGATTATTATCTGTCTTTATTCTCAGCTTTATTTGCGATAAAAAGGTGATCGCCCGGGATGCCTCTATTGATGCATGGCCACATGAGTTTCCCTGCTCGCTCCGATGTTCAGGAGTGTGCCGCCATTAGTTATGAATGGCGATGTGGTCTATTTGGTTCTTTGTTAGTCTATTTGGAGATGTCCATGTCTCTTAATGTATTGTTTTGTGCGGGAACAGCATACCCTCACTGACCAGTTCCTGGGTGAGGCAAAGTTCTATAAACTTCTCTCCATTGTCATTACGGACACCCGGTTCGTATATACCCTTGGTTGTCTCTACTTGTAGGTTCTGTGAACCTACATTGGCTTTGAACTCACCCATGATAATGACTAGATGTGGTTTACTAAGGTTTCTGAGAGTTGCCGTAATTGCCTTAAACAAAGCTTCTTTTCCCACTCAGGGGATGCCTCTATTGATGCGTAGCATTGAATAAGTTTTAATTTGCACAGTTTGGTCAGGAAACGAGTGGTGATTATTCTATCAAAAATGGGTGCTCACTCTATGAACGATTTCCTAGATGTCGAGCAGGATTCCTGCTCCAATTTCGTGCTTCTCATTTTCTGCCTTCTCTAAGTAAAGTAAGCATTCGCCACCTGCGCAGGCGAACGAACCGCCTAATCCGTTCCATCGGGTTTCACTCAGACCTAAAAAATCTAGTGAAAAATTGTATAGTTATGCATATCATTTATAATTCATGCTAGTTTTAATGCTTCCATCATTGTACGTATGTTCCAAAAATCTATTCCTTTGTTTGAGTCCAATGGTTGTCTTCAGTGTGTCACTATATGTATATTTATCTTGTGTAGGATTCAAAATCAGGAGATATAAGATGAGTCGGTGATGCCTTCTGCACAGGATTCTGGTGCTGGAAATGCCAGCTGTAGCGTCCAGACAAGCATCAATTCCGCTGTTAGGCTGCGGTGTTATTGCCCGTGTTAAAGTTATACCGCCTATTGCCCTAGTTAGTAGTAGCGGAGTGCACCACCTAAAGGTCATTTGAACATTGAACAAAAGACGCAGCGTGTGTGTTCGCTCCATTTTTCCGTTACTACACATACACATAGATTCGTAGTATTTTGATCAAATAGGAATGTGCCTTATTTTGTTTTTGAGCCATCTGTCAAAGGTCCTCGACCGCAAATGGTTAATTGCCTTTTTTTGTCCTGTGGTATACTGTGGATTCATTACTCCACCTGGCCTTATTGCCTCACATTGTTGTAGTTTTTCTCAAAATGGTATTTCAAAAGGTTATTTTGGTAATTATCCCCTATTATTTTCCTTCTGCCACTTTCTTTTTATTCTTTTAACAAACCATTTATATATTTTTTACACGACAATAATTGAATTTTAAAATCGTCGATTTGGATATTTCTTCCATTACTAGGTGAAGCGGAGTCAGTCCCAGTGGCAGTTTCATTGCGTGAGACATGTCCTCTGTTCACTTTCAATGCAGACACATGCCGATCTTCTCAAGAGTTCCCTCACAGAGATTACCCTATACTAATAGAGAATATTCAGGTAAAACCATCGGATTCGGAGCAAACCGTCGTTGTTAAACATGTTCGCACACATCATTTTGATTATTAAACCCCGCCATACAGTATAGAAATGTTACTCCATCGCTCCCAATATTGAAACGATGTAGATTTCGGGAGTGACTTGTACTGCGAACTTCAGATATCTATTTATACCCTATTGAGACGATACTAAAACATCTTTAAGATAATTAGTTTTAAAATTATTACTACGATAATATTACATTTTTAGACTATGATAAATGATGTAAAATTTGATTATAAATGTTTTATTTAGAAATTTCTATAAGACCAAAGGCACACATAACAGATAAGTGTCTAGTCTATGTTGGCTTAATTTTATAATACTTTTAGTAAGATTGTTGTTACAGTCATAATCCCTGTGTGTCGAAGTACGGTTAGATGTCTGTGTGGTATACATGTGACAGTAAATTTTCAGGCACTATAGTTAATCACATTATAACATATGGTCAATCAATTTAAATTAGAAAATCTATTATTTTTTAAAAATAGAAAAATAAGCATTTACTAGTTTCTACACACATAAAAATAATACCATTTAAATTAATAATATTTAACAATAGTACATGGTATGGAAGTATCTACCACATCTTGTATAAATATAGTGATAGATTATACAAAATTATTTATTTACATTTTGCCTATAAGTAACTTAATTTTTAAATTAATTATTCATTATTATAGAAAAACAAGTCATGTATACTTCATGCCAAAAATATTTTCTTCAGTTTCTTCAGTTCTACTGCAGTTATTGTGAAATATTGTCGTGTAAAAAAAATATAAATGGTTTGTTAAAAGAACAAAAAATAATATGTATATAAAATTAGAAAATTTTCACAAAAACTTCACATAATAAACTGTCATTGGCATGAATCACATTGGTTTATATCGTTTTCGTTGGAAAAATATCCCGTGATATTTGATTAGGTGATGTAGTCGGTGTCCCATTAGAAGACATTGCAGAATCATTACTCTAGAAATACAAAAAAAATATTAATTTTATTATTACTAAAATAGTTTTTTAAGTAGTTTCACTAACATCTCTTCTAGATATTTTATATATTCTCCCTGAATCGCCTTCAGACTTTTTGCGTTTCTTTTTGGCAGTTAAAGATTCTTGTCCACTGTCCTCGTCTTCAGAATTAGAGCTTTCTGAATCTGAGCTCGAACTAGATGACGAGTTGCTAGAACTATCAGATGCAACACCTGAAGGATTCTCAATATTAATCCTATCAGCAATTACAGCCAACTGAGGTTCTTTTTGGTGGAGAGTTTTCAACCATTTCTTTGATAATTTTGGTCTTCCTCTGGCTGTTTTATGCCAAACTATTGGGAAATTAATACGGCTACAAAAATTTTGCGTAACTGCAATTGTGTTGTCTAAATTTAATACAACGTGCCACCAACCACCAGGCACAAACACCGTTTCTCCAGGTTTTTGAAGAATTTCTATTGGTTGGCAATCACTTGGCCAGGAAGGTTCTTTGGTGCGGGGGTATATTACATTGAACCAAGTTATTGCTTCATCACGTTGTTTGCCACCCAACACACCTGTTACTTTCAATAATTCTTTTGCCGTATGCGTTGGAAATAAACACCACCTGAAAACACAATACAACTTTTTATATAAAATATAAATACTGAAAAAAAAAACTAAGTTGTAACTGTAAGTGGGGGAAAGTATCCCCCACTATTTTTGTTTTTGTTTATTTAATCATTGAATAGTTAATAATATTTGATTATATCTTGTTATTATATATATATATATATATATATATATATATATATATATATATATATATATATATATATATATATTTCTACTTCGGTCTTTACGATTTACGACAAATATCTGCTATACAACTGATGGACAAGCTTAAGCGTATTTACGCTGATGTATTCGTTCATGTATTTCATTCAACGGCCCTTAGTTTCCGAAAATGTTAAAGTTTCAGTCGTACCTTCCATTGCCAAACGCTAGAAGTTTCAAGTAAGTAATTATAGCGCAGCGGACAAGGTTGAGTACTTTGTTTTGGATACTGTTTTGTTTTAGAATTATTTTTTATACACTATACACAACTTTTTCTTTCAATTATATCGTGAATGTCAAATTATCGTCATTGCAAATTTGCAAATATTCAAAACCTTAACTTAACCTGCTACAATAGGCTACACTTTAATTAATGTACATGCACCAACAAATGGTGACAATAAAGGTAGGAGTCCACAGTTCCACATCCTACGTATCGGACGCATCGAATCAAAGAGATTATTTTGGTACAGCGCGTCCACAGCATCGGCAGCGATCGGATTTGCCGAGGCAACTACTATCAAATACCATATTCCGTATGACGTCATCGGCACGCATCGGAAAAGTTGCCCCTCGGAGCAACGGCATCGGCATTGCCGACGGGTCGATTCGTGCGATCCGTACGATGCGGAACAGTGGACGCACTTGTATTACTTTCTATAGAAAGAATACAGCGATCCGTTTGATGCAATGCGTCCGATACGTACGATGCGGAACTGTGGACGCCTACCTTTAAAAGGAGTATGAAAAAACAGAAAGATTCTGGGAAAAACTTGAAACAGAGATGGCCAAAATCCCTAAAAATTATGTGAAAATTTTACTCGGTGATTTCAATGCACAGATTGGCAAGGAACACAAATACGAGAGGACAGTGGGACACTATCCGGCCCACAAGTTCACCAATAAAAATGGCACACGTCTCATTGAGTGCCAACAAAACAACCTCAAAATTATGTCAACATCACTCCAGAAGAATCCCAAAAAACAAAAAACCTGGCGATCACCCATCTATTATTTAGAAGAATTTCAGATTGATCATGTGGCAATATCATACGACTACCAAAAGGAAATACACGATATGCAAGTGCGCATAGGTGCTAATATCAATTCAGATCATTATTTAACCAGAATCAAAATTGGTGATTCCAAAATTTGATCTACACAAAATCAAGGACTCCAAAATAACAAAAGAATGGGAAGAACAACCTGCAGAGAACTGGGAAAATGTTCAAACTAAAATCATCGAAACTGCGAAAAAACTGATCCTTAAAAAAACTAATAATTCTAATCAAGAATGCGAGAAAGCACTAGAAGAAAGGAAAAAGGCGTTTCAAAACTACAATTATAACAAATCAGAAGGAACACAGAGAATTTTTTTCGAAATTCGCAAGCATTATCTAAGATTTTAACAATAAGACAAAATAAACGGAAATACATACACGACTAACTGAAGTCAACTTCAAAAATTACAACACACACGATTTCTACAAAACCTTTGCGAACCAAATTAAAGGGTATTGACAAATAAGGAAAATTGAAAAGAATTAGCTACATATTTTTCACAGCTATTGAATTGTCCAGAACCCAAAGAGAGATTCCAGAATGTACAATCAGAAATAACACCGGAAAATTCGTTACCACCAACGCAAGAAGAAATTTATTCACACAAAGACACTTAAAAACAACAAAGCATCAGGGCAGGACGGGATTGTTGCTGAACTTTTGAGGCCTTATTTAGGTCCAAATTCACTAAAATAAATTACACAAATAATCCAAAACATTTGGCAAACCGAAAAGCTCCCGGATGACTGGAAGATTTCTCTAATCCATCCACTACATAAAAAAGGCAGCAAAATAGATGTAAACAACTATAGAGGTATCTATCTCTCTTTTATCTGTCACCTACAAAATACAATCAACCTGTCTCTTGAGTAGAACACAAAAGCAATTAGAACCCAAACTATCAGAATACCAAGCAGGATTCAGACCAAACCGGTCCTGCCCAGAACAAATTATCAACCTCAAAACCATTATTAAAGAATGCCGCCAAATTACGCCACAGATCCTCCAAAATGTAAGAGAACGTTTCGAGCGAAATTTGTAATTTTGTATGGAATTTGGTGGCGCACAATTTGAGCATTTGTTAAACTAATAAAAATCTTTTCTGGCGTTGATTAGTGTTTTTTTTTCCCTTCACTCTTGCAGTTTTTGTAAGGACCGATTGAACAATTGGACTTCCTTTAAACAACAAACGAAGACAAGAAATCGATAAATTTTGGCCGTTAAAAAAAATTTAAAAAATGTTAACCGTTTAGTATTCAGGGCAAAAAGGGCTTTCAAGAGATATCACTTACCCCAACGTTCATTATATTTATATATATATATATATATATATATATATATATATATATATATATATTATTGTTTTCTCCGACGTTGTTTTCTCTTGGAAGACGTTAAGCAAACTACTCAATCAAGTTTTCTTGACGTTCTTCTTGTTTCTCCAATAAGCTTTCGTTCTTTCCGAAAAGGCTTGTTTACGTTCTTACGTTATTCCGACCACTTCGGTCTGTACTGCTTTGGTTCCTCTAATGTAACTTCCCATTTATTTACTTTGTGTCTGGAGGTATCTCTTTCTAAAATGTCTGTGATACATATGTTTGCATTTCTGATGTCCTTTCGAAGTTCGTCTAACCAAGGTGTCGAATTCTTTAGTGAGCTAACATAATCTAAGATCCTTTTTGACAGTCGATTTGCTGGTAGTCTCGTTAGATGTCCAAAGAATTTCATTCACCTTTTTTAATGTCAATTTCAATGTTTGAAAACTTTTCTGTGGTTTTGATTGATTGTAGCCTGTAACCATCTTGGATATTTCTTGCTCCTAGGATTTTTCAGATGGTCTTCCTTTTTGTTTTTTTTTTAATTCTTGTTTTCTGTTAAGTGTCAATGTTTCGTTTGCGTAAAGGACTGTTGGTTTTATAACTGTGTTGTAATGCCGAATTTTTGTCTATCTTGACATAGATTTTTTATTATAGATGTCTTGAACTAACCATAATGCCTTCTTGATTTTTTGGAGACGGTTTTGATGTGAGATCTTCTCAAGGCCTGTCGGTTCGATGAATTCTCCGAGGTATTTAAAGTACGGGACCTTGTCGATTTTACCGTAATTTGTTCTCAGGCTCGCGATATCGATATCAGGTAAAACTAAAGAATTTAGTTTTCTCAAATGAGATCTGTAGTTCCACTTTTTCTGCACATTCCTTAAGTATCTCAAGCTGTTTGACGGCAGTCTCATCATCCTCTGTTAGTATCGCCAGATCATCCGCAAAAGCGAGGTATGGTACGTAGAGGTTGTTTTTGGGAGAGCTCAGTCAAATCAGTTTCCAAGACTCACATTTCTTGAGTTCCTTCTCCCATTCTTCCATAACCTTGTCTAGCACGATATTGAACAGAATAGGAGAGAGTCCATCACCTTGTCTCACACTTGTTCGAATGTCAAAGGGTTCTGAAATTTCCCCCATAAATTTCACTTTAGATTTTGTGCTAGTGAGTGTTTGTTTTATGAGTTCTATGGTTTTGGAATCTAGTCCTCTCTCTTCTAGAATTTGGAATAGTGAGGAGCTGTCTATCGAATCGTATGCCTTTTTGAAGTCTACAAATGTGCATACTGTGGGCTTCAGTCTGAGGGCTCGTAATTTGAATATGGTTTTGAGGTTGATAATTTGGTCTGGGCAGGACCTGTTTGGTCTGAATCCTGCTTGGTATTCTGATAGTTTGGGTTCTAATTGCAATTGTGTTCTACTCAAGAGGCAGGGTTATTGTATTTTGTAGGTGACAGATAAAAGAGAGATACCTCTATAGTTGTTTACATCTATCTTGCTGCCTTTGTTATGTAGTGGATGGATTAGAGAAATCTTCCAGTCATCCGGGAGCTTTTCGATTTGCCAAATATTTTCGATTATTTGTGTAATTTTTTTTAGTGAATTTGGGACCTAATTTATATATATATATATATATATATATATATATATATATATATATATATATATATATAACTTCGATATAGGTGATTTTTACAAAAAAATCCCGAAATCCGTTACGTATTGTTTTTTCTTGCCTTCATTTCTATATGAAGTATGCTGTGTGTTTATCTGTTTCCGGAAGTGCCCAACCACCTCCGACCTTTTTTTCAAGTAGAAAAGTATGTCAAGTGTCAGCTCGTTTCAAAGACCTCTTGGCAAGAATATTTTCAAAATTTGCCCCTTTCTTTCTTGGTAAAGTGCAAATCGATGATAACATGCATCTCTAATGTTTTCTAACATTTCTACTATGACTTGCCGTATTTCATGCCTAATACGTTGTTTAAGGTCCTCAATGTCGTTCGGTTTTGTTACATAGATCTTACTCTTGAGATATCCAAAAAAAAAAGCCAAGGGGACCAAGATCCGCAGATCTCGACGGCCATTCTATGTGAAGTCTTCTTCCAATCCATCTATTGGGAAAAACTTCGTCTAAATATCTACGAACGATCACAGCATAATGGGGTGGAGCTCCGCCCTGTTGATACCATATTCGTTCATCAGGTAAATCCGGATCTAACGGATTTGCTAACGGTTGCTTTATCTAACGCTTATTTCGCTGTCTGGGCAAAACCCTGACATGACCCAAATTGTGATATTATGTCTCAATTTTGCTTATGGTACCTTGGCTAATGGGTGATATATCCGGATGCTGCTTTCGAAATAACTGAGCAACCTCAAGCAGACTTCGTCTTCTGTTACCATAACCGATCGTCATCAGAATCTCGATACGGATATTTTCGATTAAATACAGCATTTTAGAAACTACTTTAACGATTTGACAAGCGTATGTGCCTGCTTTGGTGACTATTATTATCACTAGTAACTAAGCAACGTGGTTCCAAAGCATCAAAACGCATGTCAAAACCATCTTTACGCCGAAACGTGTTCAACGTAAAAGTGATGTTATTTTTTTATCACATGGGCTTTGAAAATATTCAAGAAATAGTATGTTGTATTCCTTGCGAAGAGATCTTTCAAACGAGGTGTCATTTGGCATACCTTTCCATTTGAAACAGTATATATATATATATATATATATATATATATATATATATATATATATATATATACTGTTTGTTTATCTGTTTCCTGAAGTGCCCAGATAGCTAGCCACCTCCGACCTTTTTTTTCAAATGGAAAGGTATGCCAAATGACACCTCGTTTGAAAGATCTCTTCGCAAGGAATACAACATACTATTTCTTGAATATTTTCAAAGCCCATGTGATAAAAAAATAACATCACTTTTACGTTGAACACGTTTCGGCGTAAAGATGGTTTTGACATGCGTTTTGATGCTTTTGATGTTATATATATATATATATATATATATATATATATATATATATATGTATATATAACGGGTGATTAGTTTGGTTTATTTGTGACATGTGGCAATGCCAAAAATGCTCAGTAATGTTTGTCATTTCACTATGAATAGACTAACAAACGAGCAACTCTTGCAAATCATTGAATTTTTTTTATCAAAATTGGTGCTGTGTGAGAAATATGTTTCGTAAATTACGTCCATTTTATATTCGTCATATTCGACCTACCGAATAGGCTATTCAAACTGTTATGACCAAATTTCGCACCAGTTTCACTTTATTGGACATTAATCCACCAACTCGTATGCGAACTCGGTGCTGTGTGAGAAATATGTTTCGTAAATCACGTCCATTTTATATTCGTCATATTCGACCTACCGAATAGGCTATTCCAACTGTTATGACCAAATTTCGCACCAGTTTCACTTTATTGGACATTAATCCACCAACTCGTATGCGAAGAGTGTGTACTGAGGAAAATTTTGCTGCTGTATCGGCCAGTGTCAATGAAGATATGTTAATATCTTATGTCAATTCGCAATATGTCAATTCGTCGCCGTTGTCACCAATTGGGCTTGTGTTATTCGACCACTTGGAAGATTTTACGTAAGGACCTCGTTATGAAACCATACAAAATACAGCTGCTGTAAGAACTGAAGCCAGGTGACGTACAACAACGTCGTTTGTTTGGTGAATGGGCCTTAGGAAAGTTGAATGAAGATCAATTTTTCTATCGAAAAATTGTCTTCAGCGACGAAGCTCATTTTTGGCTCACTGGGTACGTCAACAAACAGAATTGCGGAATTTGGTGTGAAGAGCAGCCAGAAGCAGTCCAAGAGCTGCTAATTCACCCTGAATGATGCACTGTTTGGTGCGGTTTGTGGGCCATTGTACCGTACTTCTTCAAAAACGATGAAAATCGCAACTTTATTAGTATAGACTTTTTTTGCCCAAAATGGAAGAATTGGACTTGGTTGACATGTGGTTTCAGCAACACGGTGCCAGATGCCACACGGCACACAATACCATGAACCTATTGAGTAGCGAATTTGGTGAGCAATTGATCTCACGTTTTGGAGCATTCCATTGGCCGTCAAGACCATGCGTTTTGACCCCACCAGACTATCTTTTGTGGGTATACGTGAAGTCTCTCGTGTACAGGGACAAGCCAGCCACAATTCCAGCCCTGGAAGACAACATTACAGCTACCATTGGTGAGATACCGGTCGCAATACTGGAAAAAGTATGCTAAAATGGGAGCTCACGGATGGACCCACCTACGCGGTAGCCACGGGCAACATTTACATGAAATATTCTTTAAAAAGTAAATGATAGGCATTCATTTATCGGCCCAAATAAATGTTTCATTTTTGAATTAAATGTTTCACTTTTTGAATTAAATTTTCAGTTTTTTTTTCAATTTTCAAATATATATATATATATATATATATATTATTGTAAATAAAAGTCTCACACATATTTTGAAGGACCTTGGAGCACTAATTCATATTAAAAAGATATACTTGTATAGGATTTGAACCCGTATCGTCAGCGTGTTGTCCAAAACGTATACATTAACCTTGCCCACTGTGCTTTGTTTTAAGTTAACTTTTTAAAGTTGGTCCAATGTGGATAACGGGTTTTTAACCCTTCAAACAAAATGGGCCACTTGGAGCCCATTGTATTTTGCCCAAATTTTTCTCTTTATATACCCACAAACCTATATGTTATTTAAATTAGCGTTAATTAATTACACATTTGTATTCTGGTACAAATGCGGCCGAGACTAGCTACCGGGATCTAACACGGGACCACCAGATTTTTAGTTAACGTTGTAGACTACGAGGCGAACTGCTACTACGCTTGTTAACATTGTTTCACGCCAGAGAATAGAAGGTATGCATGAAACTTTCTTGGAAAGAGATTTTCCGGGAAACGAAGAGCCATTTAATGAAAATCCACTTGAAGCTAGTACTCAGGACTAGTCCCTCTACAACACATCCAAGACTCATCAAAATCCGTGATTAACCGCTCTGACAAGGTTCCTTTGTTAGTTATATTTAATATATTAATTTTATATAACAGAATTTTGTGGCAAATTAAGTTACCTTTTATGTCCAGAAATGAGTGCATTCCATGCACTTGTGCCCAACGGATCAATATGAATACCAGTCCCAGACCTAGCTGGTCCCATAACAAACCATCTGTAAGGCGGTCTTCTACTCTCGCCAGAATATTTAAAAAGATCGTCTCGAAAATATAGAGGCACATCATAACCATCTAATAGTTTTCTACGGCGTGGATGCTAAAAAATAATAGAATACTATGAAAAAATTTTAAAAAAAATTATAAAATTGTAAATAATTTTTTTATTTTATAGACTAATTTAGTGTATAGGACAGGGATGGCGAATCTTTTTGAGCAGTTGGTAAAATTTTGTTCATTATATTTTTCGTACTATTTGGTGGGTCACCAGGTCACTGGCATCACTTGGAAAAGAGGAGGGAGGTCAAAGACTACTGTTTTTGTTCTTAATTTTAAAGGCTTTTACAAAAATCCTTCAAGTTCCTTCTTGATTTACAACTTCTACTTTGGAAGTGAAGAGCAAAAAATAAAGGTCGAAGTCAAAAAATTTATATCAATGATTAAGTCCACTTCCTATTGTATTATACAATGATATCCAATTAGAGGATGTGGAATATTTTGCTTAAGATATTGTATAGAACCAATGATTTCCCCCACTATATTAGGTGCATCATCTGTTGTAACAGAAACAATTTTCTTTAGGTCAATATCCATTTCTTTAAATGTAATATCAAATTCTTTAAAAATATCAAGACTGGTATACTTGCATTTCAACATTATTGATTTCAATAGATCTTCTAGCATTAAGTTTCCTGATTTATATTGAGCAAAAACTGCTAATTGTGCAAACCCATTTACTTCAATACTCTCATCTTAAGAAATTGAATACATTACTGCATAATTTAAGTCGTTACATATTTGCGAAAAATGTCTCTTTCTAATTCTAGTATTTGATCTTTAATTGTATACCGACTAATTGGTAACTCATTTATACGCTTATTAACACTACAACCGCGCCATTACAGAGGTGAACATTTCTAACTAGTTTTTCCTAAAGATCAAATGGCCAAAAGACCAAAATTTTACAATATCAAGTTTTTCCGAGAGTCCAAATTTTCCTCCTGTTCCTCTGGTCAGAATTTAAATGTAATATCCGACCGTTAACAGCTCCCAAAACACATTTTTTTTTCGATTTCGCTATTTCCCGTCCAAAGGCCAATTGAGAAGAGCGAAAAAAACCCCAGTCTAAAATTAAAGCTTTAGTCTTTCCAATTCTCAAAATCGAATTAAGATTTTTTTTACGAATTAAGAATTTACTACTACTATGTCAATGGACTGCTATGTGTTAATCAAGTCTTTAAAATCTGGAAATAAAGTAACAATACATTCTAAAAACGCTTGTTTTACAAAAAGCCTTTCTGAAAGATGTTTCTGGTGACAAGTAATATATTGGAAAACTTAGCAGCTGTAATGTTCTGATCTAGGTGAAGGGAACAAATAGTGTTCCCGTCACTGTGAGCTTTTACTAGTTACAATTGAGCTTTTACTTTACAATTTTTGCCACGGAGGGGCTGAACGTTTTAACCTTATTGGGTCAGTGATTTGATGTATTTTGTCTGTCAAAATTACAATTTTTCAATATTATTGGTAAGAAATAATTTTTTTGTAGATTCAACAATATTTTAACATGCTTCATGTAATATGTATAAATAATGCTTAAAAAAGGCTTCTGTGCATGAGTTGTGAAGTGTAATGACAATGGGTCCTTCTTCACACACTTGTATCATAAACTACTATTTTGGGATCAAAAACACAAAATGATCTATTTTTTCTTTGATGAAAAATACATTTTTCTTTCTTTATCTGTTGAAAAAGCAAAAAGTTGATATTATATCTACGTGAAGTAACTGTCATTAGAAATTACACACACAGTCTTTTTATTCTCTTCAATCACACAATATTTATCAAACCATTCTGTTTAGTATGTCACTTAGTACAGGGTTACAACTAACAACATGCTTAATATTTAATATGAGAAGAAATTTCTTATTGATATATTTAATATTCATATCTTTGTGGTTGAGAAACTTTAATAAGAAAATAATAAAAAGTGTTGCGTTGTTGAACATTTCTAAAAGTTCTAAAATCAAAGACCGGGTCACTTTAAAAACCTGTGTGGGTCAGTGTCTGACCCACAGGTCATAGGTTCGCCATCCCTGGTATAGAACAACATCTCCAAGGAAATGTTAATAAATTTATATCATGATATTTTGAATAACCGTTAATTTCCATTGCGGTTTTTAATAACCCTGAAGTGTAGTCCTCCTGTAGGAACTTCCAGGACGTGAAAGAAAGGGTAGATTTCTAATAATATAGGATGTAGATATAGTAAGATATAGATATATATATATATATATATATATATATATATATATATATATATAATATATATATAGTTTCTCTTGGTTTTTGCTTTGAAGATAGTAAATGTTACTTAGAAGTTAGTGAAAGTTACTACTTAGAAGGTTAAGTGCATTACTTTATTTTGTCTTCATTCATTAATTCATCTAATCATACAGCTGGAATGTTCTGATAGCCCATTTCATGCATACAAATCACACATTTTTTCAGCTTGTTTGAATGATGTTTTTCTAATAAGAGAATAGGTTTTTGACTCCTGTCTAGTTCTCATCTATTCCACATTGACTTTTAGTATGCTCCACCCCGGTATCACATATTTTGCATTCATTCAGGGTGGGCAGCCCAGATGGTTAGTGAAAACTGCCCTAGTTGTCGCGTCACTGTCCTTTTTCCAGCATTGGGCATCCGTTTGCTTCTTCATGGTTCTTATTGGGCGCTTGAATTTGAATGCTTTGGTGGAACTCTCTGTGTAATATTTAATACTTTAAGTCTGTCACTTGCTCAATGTTTTCTAGCTTTTAAAATCCATAAAATATTTTCTAAATATTGTGAAAAATAAAATGCGATAACTAGCACAGTATGCAGATAATTCATGTTATTTCAGCACAATTGGTTATATATATATATATATATATACATATATATATATATATATATATATATATATATATATATATACATATATATATATATATATATATATATATATATATATATATATATAAATATTAAAACTAATAAAACAGTAAAAGTATAGGATTATTTACAAAGAAATATTGATTATGAATACAAACCTCTCCAAAATTACTATCAAAAATATATAAAGGACTATCGTCTTTAGTATTGAGCATATAATCGATATAATACTTCATTTTCATCTTCACACTGTATCCTTCATTGTCTTCTCCACATTTAAACTTTTGATTCCTATATTTTTTCCCTAATTTCTCCATGGTCCATTTTTTTGTCGCTTTCCAGTCATCCTGACATCCAAGTATAACAACAGGCTTATATTTCTCTTCATATTTATCAATAAAGTCACTTAATGCTGACTCTGATTCACTTATTCGATCACAATTATCAGTGAATTTCCAAAATCTATCAAAATCATTTGCATAACCTTGCTGAGTCCATGATTCTTTAGTACTTAATTCTGGAACATTAAAAACAAATCATTTTTATAAGAGCTGTTGTGTTTAAATTATTGAAACATGATGCTTCATTAGGTTATAAATGATACAGCAAAGGTACCTGGTCTTGCTTTTAGTTTGACTTCCTTAATTCTTCTACGGGCTCTGTGGTTAAAATGCGGATCTTCCATTCCCTTATTTTAAGACAAAATAAAAATTGCATCAATTTTTCAAAGTTTTGTTTTGATCCTCTAGTTGTATAAAAAAATAAATGAATAAATCACAGATATTTATTTACGTAATACAGTAACGTTACGTATGCTGTAGTGGTGACATTGGAGCAACCATGTTTTATTCCGCAGATTTGCCAACCATTAATTTTTATTGCGGGAACTTCGATAAAACCTTTATAAGAAATTCATATTATAGAATCATGACGTAATAAATTCATTTCAATCATTTAAAATTTTGATTTTATGCATAAATGTCAGAAATTGAAAATCTTTTTCAAATTAATATTATAAATAGCAGAAACGGCTATATATTTGACAGATACAAAAATATTTTTAATTATAACGATTTTAATTCAATTGGGAATCGTTTGAGAAGATTTAGGAATGTAATTTTATTATTTAGGACTGATTAGTTATCGTGTAATTAATTTGGGAATCACGTTAAACACGGATTTAGCATTTTTGGAATAGTATAATTGATTAACCCATATTTGGCCAAGCATAGAAATAGATAATATTTTGGATTTGTTTTAAATAAAACGCATTAGAATGGTGTTCATCAAGAAAATTTTAATAAAAAATATTTTTTTTTAAATTTGCTGTAAAAAAATTTGAGTGGTTCGTATACGCACCGCACCGTTGGCGAATAAGGATAGATAAAATTAAATATATTTGTTAAAACATTCTGAGTGCAGATGCACATTACATTTTTTGCACATATAAATTCTGTTTGATTGGCACACTTTACATCTTATTGTTAGCCGATTTTTCGTTTCATGCCCAATAATCAAACATTACCTTTGCGCACTTCCAATGACACTGCTACCTATATTTGCAATACTAACTAATGCGAGAAATTTATTTAATCTACATGTAAATTAAGTTTATTGTGTTTACCAGCGCCGTCGTTTGGATTTTGAGGCCCCGGGCATATATATTGAGGTGAGGCCCCCAGTAAAAAAAAATGAGTAAACAAATATTTTTTTTCATTTTTAATACATTATATACATAATATATTAATATAAAAGAAAAACAAAATTGAACTTTATTTTCCTTGATTTAATTTCTGCAAAATAGGGTGCTCCCTGGGCCCCGGGCATTCGCCCGATTGACCGGCGCTACTGGTGTTTGCTCTTAGAAGAACCAACAAAAAATTTAATTATACAATAAAAAGTTATTAATTAATGGTGCATTTTGAGATGGTTCGTATACCCACCTTTGAACTGGTTCGTATACGCACCATTTCAAAGATGGGTTAATTACACATATTTTTTGGTTCGTTATTTTAGTCAACAGCACTGAAATATATTCTAACTGGAACGAGCGCTGGCTTCTAAGCTAGTGGGGGTAGAGAGAGAGGTCCCAAGGGGATTGTCTAGTCAACAGTGAATTCGAGAGTGGGAGGATGTGGTACAGTAGAGCACACTATGTAAATACAAAATATTAAAACTAATAATATTTTGTCATATGCTACCAGTATGATATATATATATATATATATATATATATATATATATATATATATATATATATATATATATATATATATATACAGGGTTAAGATAAAGTAATGCATAAAATTCATAAAACGCACTGTTCATGTTCATTTTTGAAATAAATGCAAAAACATGTCAAACAGTTTATTTTATTCCACGTCTTTTAACATAAGTCAAAAAAATAAAACGTCAAATTTGTCATGACGTCAAGTTATGACGTCATCAATATTTTTTTAAATAGGAAGCTAGTTTTTTTTACATTATTTAATAAAGCTTGTTTTTCTGCATTAAAAAAAAATTATTAAAGTGGGGTCATATAAAAAAATATTAAAAGAATTAAAACTTAAAGTTACTTAGTAAGATCATCTGTATTTATCATGTTTTTCAATTGTTTTAATAAAACAACTGTTTGTCAGCGTCAGTCCCCACTGGATTCAGACAAAACACACCCAGCACCCCAAAAAATTAATGTTTGGGTAGGAATCGTCAGGGGAAGATTTATTGGTCCTTATTTCTTTCGCGAAAATTTAACAGCTGAGCAATATTTGGAACGTCTTCGTATGGCAGTGCTTCCGGACCTAATTGCGGCATTTCCGGATCAAAATAATAGGGAAAACTTGGATCCCAGTATTTGGTTCCAACAAGATGGTGCACCACCATATTATGGTCTTAATGTTCGAACGTTTCTGGATAACTAGTTTTAAGAAAGGTGGATTGGAAGACGTGGACCAATGCAGTGGCCACGTGGGTAACCTGCTCTTACCCCCCTTGATTTTTTCTGTGGGGACATTTAAAAAGTCGGGTCTACGTTAACCGACCAGGCAATTTAGAAGACTTAATAGAACGAATTAGATATGAAAAAACCCGTATAACTCCGCAGATGATTGAAAACTCAATTGTAAATCAGGTCATCGTCTTGGCCTATGTCAAATAGTGAACGGGACACAGTTTGAATACTTCCTGTAAGAAATAGTTTTGGTTTAATGGACTGTTTAGTTAATTTAAAAGTTATTACTAAAATTAAGTTTATTTCGTTATTTATTAATTTTCTCGTTTTTTTTCTTATGTGACCCCTACTTCAATTATTCTTTTATAATGCAGAAAAACAAGCTTTATCAAATAATGTAGAAAAAAAAACTAGCTTCCTATTTAAAAAAAATATTGATGACGTCATAACTTTGACAAATTTGACGATAGCTAGAGATAAAAGAAGATAGCTACAGTTTTCTTGAATTTTTTAGCCAACTCCTTCCACCCCCCCAACGCCATCAAATTTAGACCAGACGGAAAATTTAAAAAATAATTTATTCAATACGGGTGTTGCAAAAATTGTACTTGTATAAAAAGAGTGTTAATTATTATTTTTAGAATCTTTCGTTATCATCCTTCACCCCTTCAACTACCCCCAAAAACGAAATTTGTAGTTTTTTAAAATTTTGTTACATTTTCTGAAGGATGATAACGAAACATTCTAAAAATAATAATTAACACTCTTTTTATACCAAAGTACAATTTTTGCATGAACACCCGTATTGAATAAATTATTTTTTAAATTTTCTGTTTGGTCTAAATTTGATGGCGTTGCGGGGTTGGAAGGAGTTGGCTGAAAATTTCAAGAAAACTGTAGCTATCTTCTTTTATAGAGACACATAACATTTTTATAAGGATTGAAAAAAAAATGAAATATACAATGGAGACATGAGAAAAAAATGATTAAATATTGAAATCCTTCTTGGTTTCAAATTTTGGCATAGTTGCTCTGGAATCTAAAGTATTTCTGATGACTCCGTCCCTTCTATCCCTGCCACATACTATCTTGGAAGCTTGCGTGACCAGCTTCACTGCCCTTTCAACGGCTTGTGTGTGACACGGATAATCCTTAGTGTAGGAAATTATCGAGAACTCAGGTTGATCTACAACTTGCTTTAACTGATCTTCAGATAGGTCTGTAGTAATGGGAGGTTCATTATAAAAAATATTTTTCCAATCTAGAAGTTCGTGATTATCTGCAGCACCAAAGTTGAAATTCGGAATAATGAAGCTTCGAATGCCGGTATTCTTGCCGATGTTATTATCATTACTTCTTGCCTTCAATATTCTGTGGAATGCAAGTTTTCTAATATGCTTTCGCTCATCCCATAGCATACTGAGCAATAAATTTTCGGGGTGGCCGAAGTATCCATTCCTTTGAATGACACCATGCACTACAGTTTTCAGTTCCTCTGGTAAGTACTCGCATAACTGGATCGTTTCAAAAACATGCCTTGCTCCATAAATGCACGACGAATGCAGCTTGATTTTGAACCACATCGACGCATAAACTTTTACTATAAATGTCGTTAATGTTACTAGATTTTCCGATGGATTCACACTAGCTATATATAAACGGAGAATTTTATTACCAGTAGTTAACCATCGAGAATGATTTAGTTTTCCAGGGTTGCGTTTAGACATGCTTTCCGAGCAAGTGCCACTCATAATTACTTGGCATATATCGTACATATACTTTTGATCTGAGCTTAACTCGCTGGCCGAAATGTCTGGAATGATACTCTGGATTATGTCAAATTTTACCACTGGAAGCTTCTCACATTGGTCTAGAGCTCGTCCAATAGGACCATGAAAAGTGCAAGGACCAGTCGTATTTCCGTCCAAGCACTGTACTAAATGCCGTAGAGGCAGTTCATTCGCATGCAGCTGGCAGATGAAGCACTGCAATGACCTTTTCAGGCGCTTCTCCAACAATGTAATAGTTCCACCCTTATTTCCCGTATTGGAATTGGTTCCATCACAGCCAACTACTTTCAAAGCATCTGTTGTAATTGAGGAGGATTTATATATATATATATATATATATATATATATATATATATATATATATATATACTATTCAAAACATTTTGCGCAGATCCACTCAGGGGCGAAATGTGTCCAAGGTATTTGGAACCAGGCTCTTCTACTAGAACTATATGTTCTTCTACAATAGTTTTTATTCAGTTTCCAGAGAAAGTTAAAGTTTTATCTTTACGGCCATAAAAATACAGGCCACGCAAAAATAGAATAGAGATTTGCGCTTTTTGGAGTTTTTCACGTTTATTTTCATGGGCCCTGCTAATCTTGTGGCGGTCAATAACATTTTGGTTGTCATTAGTATTTATAATCCCATAATCTTGTAAAACGGCTGATGCTATAGCTGCACCTGCCCTATCTGATACTCCATATCTGTCTAGAGTTGTAGCTAACACTGGAAGATTAGCTAAATTTCGGTTGAGAATATTATATATTATTTATACTGGGTTGTTTTGAATCAGGTTTCTCGGTATTGCAAAAATGAATTCTGGGCTCCGAAGACTTTGAGGTTGAAGCTGCTGCAGCAACCTTAATGGTAGTTCTACTATCTCTCTTTTTTTGTTTCTGTAATTCTATTCGATCAACACCAGCCATTATCATCTTTCTGGATGATATCTGATCTAGAAGAAAGGGCTGTTCCTTCAGAGGTACCTGTAATATTATAATTCAGATTTTAAATAATGTAATCAACGCTGAGAATTTGTAGAATATGAAATCAGCATTATTTTGTTACCTACCTTATATTGTTTTCCACAAATACATGAACCAAAATCGGCACATTTACACGCTGCGACATCAAATAATCGTTTACTGTTTGCTGCAAAGGCATCCAATTTAGATTTGTACTGGATTTGTACGAGGCAACGTCCTTTCTTTTTTTGTAAGGTTTTAGCAAATTTTGACGTTTGACATTGTATTTTTTAATAAGTTCAACAATCCTTTGGTGACTTACTACAGGAATACGCCTTTTTCCATATATTTTCAACTTGCTTAGCAACAATTGTTGCTAAGCAAGTTGAAAATATATGGAAAAAGGCTAGTGAAAAGCTAGTAAAAAGTTCGGTCACGTGACGAAAATTTAAATTGCGCGCCATCTAGAAAAAATCCAGCGTCTTCTAGGAAAAGCTAAATTTAGTTTAGCTTTTCTGCTGTTTTCAGCGTCAACGTACAATCGCAGCCATTACAGGGTGCGTTCCACTTGGCGCCATAACGCTCACGCTCACGACCGCGGTTTATCCCGTTCCACTTGCTTGAGGGCGTTACAATCGAAAACCCAAGTGGAATGGATTTTTAGCGTTTTGAGCGTTCACTAATGCCAACATAACAAATGGCGATGAAACCATTGGCGGTGTAAACAACAGTTGAGTTTTGTTGGCGCCAAGTGGAACGCACCCCCTTTTATAATCAATTGCAATAAAGTATATAAAAATTATCAATTGCAGTAAAAAGGAAGTAAAGCATATAATCAAAATGTCGTTGAATGCGGCACATGCGGCAGCTCATAATTGGATTGGCAATCACAATAACATTTCGGATACTTCATCTAGTTCAGATGAAGAGTGGGATGAAATTTTACAAAGTCGCTATTGTGAAAAGCGAAAGCTCAGGCCACGTATTATTGATTATGAGAATGTAATAAATCGTTATTCAGATGAAGAATTCAAAAGCCACTTCAGGTAAATATTTTTTTTAGGTATATTAATTACACATTTTAAAAATTTGACATCCAATTTGATATCTTGATTATACTGGTAAATTTCCAATTACAGCACTAGAGCGCACAATGCGGCACTGTGCGCAACATCGAGTGTTCCAACTCTGGTTCCAACATCAGCAACGCCTCGCACCGAGGAGCACAAAGAAAAGCTCTGCTCTCGGGTGTAATGCGCAAGTGGTACCAATAAGTTTAAACATGAAATTTTAAGTGTTTTTTTCATTGAGTTGGCATAATGATGTGTATATCATTATTTTTGTCAACAAGAGTAAAAATACTGAATTGTTGTTAATAAATATTTAACTCATTTTAAAACTTTATCTAAACAAATTTTAAAAATTAATATATATATATATATATATATATATATATATATATATATATATATATATGCATTATTAGTAATATTAGACAATGAGATGAAGTATTTACACTGGTTTACACACCACACATTATTTATGTGATAAAGATTGCCAAACCTACGAATTTTTCTCGAAAACCTAAAGTAAGACTAATGCACTCTATTGTCGCATTTAAAAACTAATCTGTTCCAACAAAGCCTCTGCTAATGCGGCACTGAGTCGCACTGTGCTCCCGTATTTGGAAAACAACCGTTGTTTTCCAATTACGGGAGGCAGAGGCTTTATTGGAACAGATTAGTTTTTAAATGCGACAATAGAGTGCATTAGTCTTACTTTAGGTTTTCGAGAAAAATTCGTAGGTTTGGCCTGGTTGTGCCCTGGTGCGGTAATTGCAGGGTAATTGGAAAACTACCAACGACTCTAAACCCTTACTCTTTTATATGTAAGTAATTATACCATTTATGACTTCCTATATTTCCGTAATGAAGTAATTGAGTAGATTAAAAGTGAATTACGAACGACATTCTGTGATTTTATATGTAAAGTAATTTCTTCTCAAAGGAACTAATTCTTATTTTTTTTTAGACTTTCAAGAAACACATTTAATTATGTACATGAGTTAATACAAGAAGATTTAATTCGATGTGTTCCAGGATGTCCTACAATTCCTTCTCATCATCAATTGATGATAGCTCTTTGGAAAATGGCTACAACGGATTCTTATAGGTTACATTTTTATAAAACTCAATAACTTTAGTGTAGTGTACATGTGATAAAAATCAGAAGAATATAACTAAAACAAAGATTTTCTTTTATTTTTATTGTAGATCAGTTTGTGACAGATTTAACATAGGACGAGCTACTGCTGTAAGAGCTGTACGTCGAGTTTGTCAGGCTTTATTTAAAAGAGCCTCAAGATATATACAATGGCTACAGGAGATCGTACTACTGATGTGATGTGTGGATTTCAAAGAGCAAGTGGCTTTCCTAAAACAATTGGAGCTATTGATGGAACTCACATCCGTATAAATGCCCCAAAACAAAATCCAGTGGATTATATCAACCGGAAAGGATTCCATTCTATACAGTTACAGGTATTTAACAATTCTTATTTTCAAGCCTGATATGAATTTTAGTAAATAATAAAAATTTAGTTAAACAATGTTAAAAAAAATTTGCAGCTAGTATGTGATCACAAGACTCTGATAACACATTGTTATGTTGGACATCCTGGATCTGTTCATGATCACAGAGTTTTTCAGTTATCAGAAGTTGCAGATTTATTAAATGATGATGGTGCTTTCCCAGAAAACAGCCATATTGTAGGTGATGCTGCATATAGAATACATCAGCATTTACTTACACCTTATCGAGACTATGGACATTTGACTGAGAGACAAAACAAATTTAATTATCATCATTCATCTGCTAGAGTGTCTGTTGAAAGATGTATTGGTTTGCTAAAAGGACGAATGAGAAGTTTATTACATTGTCTACCAATGACAAGGGTAGACTTAATGGCTGAGTACATTGTTGCGTGCTGTGTAATTCATAATGTTTGTATTTTACGAGAAGATGAAATAACTGTTATCACTATACCTGAATGTAATGAAAGTGCATCTGAAAGTGATGGAAACTATTCGTGTGAAGAAAGGCGAAATGCAGGGATTTTTAAAATAGATGTTTTTGCAATTTAATTGTAATAAAAATAAGCTTAAACAAACTAAATATATAACATGCAAAACAAAAACAAACTAAATATATAACATGCAAAACAAAATAAATATATAACATGCAAAACAAAATAAATATATAACATGCAAAACAAAATAAATATATAACATGCAAAACAAAATAAATATATAACATGCAAAACAAAAACAAACATTATTGGCTATTTTCTCAAGAACATCAAGGAATTTTTTATCCATTTCCATTCTCTCGTTGTGTCTTTTCACTTTCGCTGCCTCATGTTCTTCTTTTTGCTGCATTTTTTTTGTATCATAGATATTAATGTTGTTTTATTTTATTCTAGAATGAAATTAAATTTTTGCATTATTTTTGTTAGAAACAAAATGATTTGACCCAATCTACTCACTTGACAAACGTTCACTACCTGATTCTCCCATTCTCAATCCCCTATCATCAATTGCCAATTCTCTTGATGTAAAGCCGGTTGACGATGCAACTGGATTGCACCAAGCTTTTTTTTCAAAAATTTCCTCCATTTTCTGGAAAAATTACATAAAATACAGCATATTAGAAACTTATTTATTTATAATTATAGAAAGATTAATAATATTTGAAAATTAAGTAGGATATTAATGAATTTATACAAACCTCTAAAAATTGCCAGGTCCTTCTCCCTTTGCCTGATTTGCTGTTGTGGTCTTTATTTGCTTTAAATGTTTTTTTCAAACTTCGAAGAGCATTGCAGCCCTGTGACAAAATAACCCTTTTTCGAAACTTCTATAGCAATTTTTTCCCGCACTTTTTTTTGGGATAATTTTCCACTATATAGGGTACTCTCCATAGATTTGAATGTTTCCAGCAATAATAATACTGAAGGCCTATTCCATCTGTATAAAGAAGCTAAAATATGCACATATGTAACTGACACCTTTGCATAATAAAAATAATAAGCAGGTTAACTATAGAATTTATTATTTTTAATGTATCTTCACTTTCCTCAGTCTCAAAGTTACAATCCCCGAAAGTATCTACATGTTGTTCAGTCAAATCAATATCACATTCTGCTTGTAGGAGACTACTTTCTACTTGCTGAGATGTAGAGGGTTGCGGCTCCTGTTCGCGAGCCCTTTTAAATATTTTAGCAGCAAAAACTGTTGGGAATAGAAGTGGCAACGTGGCTTGTGTGAGTGCGCATGTGCAACAACACACTCTCCTCTGCAACAAGACTAAAGCATGTAACGAAGTTTTGAGTAAATCAATATATTATTTGTGTAAAGTGTTAAACCCTCATTGAACCCACCCTAAAATCCCTAAGAGGTTATGGGCCCAGGGGAGAGACAAAAAGTTTTTTGAAAAATCGCTTTATTTGATAAAATAAGGGTAAATTTAAAAAAGTGCAAAAAACGTGTTTAGCAGAACAAAGAAAAATGGCGACAGCGACCGGTGAAGGGATCGTGGTGTACCCGCAACTGAAAGAGGGAACAAATTTTACACATTGGAAATTCAGAGTATATCTTATACTAGAAGAAAAAGGAGTAAAAGAAGCAATCGAACCTTTACAACCTGGAAAGGAACTGAACAAAGAAAAAGATGCTAAAGCTAGATCAACTATTGTAAAATGTATAACCGACAAATACATCTCATATGTGCAGAAAGCAAGAAATGCTAAAGAAATGTTGACTTGCTTAGAAAACATTTTCGAAAGAAAAAGCGCAGTAAACAAATTACATCTGAAAAGACAACTTTTAACGCTAAAATGCAAAGTAAGTGACAAATTACAAGATCATTTCCTAAAATATGATGCATTAATAAATAGCATAGAATCATCAGGCACTAAAATGGATGAGTCTGATAAAGTGTGTCATCTATTACTAACATTACCATCGTCGTATGATAATGTAGTTACTGCCATAGAAACAATGAGTGCGGAAAAAGACTTGACTGTTGATTTTGTAAAAACGTGTTTGTTAGACGACGAATTAAAGAGAGGTGAAAAGACATCAACAAATAGAAGTGAAGCAGCATTTAGTGCAAGATACGAATGTTTCAAATGTGGGCGTACTGGACATATAGAGTCAGAGTGTTTTAGCAACACAAATAATGGCAAACAGAGAGGAAATTTTCGTGGTCGTGGACGTGCACAATCCAACTTCAGTCGTGGAAGATTCCAGTATAATCGAGGTCGAGGACAGCATAGAGGAAATTCAAATCAAAATCAGACACACATGAGCAAGACAGAAGAAAACTACAATTTCGTAGCAACGACGCAGCTAGAATGTTATCAGGCAACAGTGAACACAGACAATATTGATTGGATAATTGATTCAGGTGCAACAGAACACTTAATACAACAAGAATATGAAAAATACATGACCAATGTTATTGTCATGGAAACGTGTACAAGAATAAAAATCGCAAGCGGCGATGCATTAATTGCAAAGAAACAAGGTAAAATTTGTATGTTATCATGCGGAAGGGAAGTAACTATTGATGCATTAATTGTTCCGGGTTTATTTCATAATATTTTGTCAGTAAAAGGGTTAATAGATAAAGGTATTGAAGTTATATTTAAACCATTAAAGGTAACGTTAATTAAAAATGATGCAGTGTGGCATTGCAAAGAAAGGTGCGGTTTATTTTATTTGAATGGATTACTTAAAGATAATTCTAAGTTTGAAGAAGCAAATGTATGCTCAAACAATAATATATGGCATTTGAGATTGGGTCATTTAAATAAAAAGGGGTTATCAACAATGAAACTACCCATGTCCGACAAAAAATGTAATTCATGCATGAAAAACAAAAGCGTAAGGAAGCCATTTATTAAACAAGAACTACCAAGAAGCAGACAAATAGGTGAGTTAATACACACAGACATAGCTGGTCCGGTGACACCTATGTCAAATGAAGGTCAAAAATATTTTCAAACTATAACGGACGATTATTCTCATTTTGTAAAACTGTATGTACTTAAAAATAAGAGTGAAGCTGAAAATAACCTTATACATTATATTAAAGAAATTCAAACGCAAAAAGATGTAAATGTAAAAAGGATAAGATGTGACAATGGCGGCGAATTCATTTCAAATTTATTCAGAAAATTTTGTTACGAAAACGGAATTATTATTCAGTATACTAGACCTTATTCACCACAACAAAACGGTGTAGCAGAAAGACTTAATAGAACTTTGTACAATAAAGCTAGAACAATGATAAATGAAACAGGGTTACCAAAATACTTATGGACAGAAGCATTTATGTGCGCAGCTTATCAGTTAAACAGATGTCCATCTGCAGCAATAAATTTTAAAATTCCAGCCGAAATGTATTACGGAAAATTAGATTTAAAAAGGTTAAGAGTATTTGGTTCAAAAGCGTGGGCGGTAATTTTACCACGTAAATTTAAACTTGACGAAAGAAGTATTGAAACTCGAATGGTAGGTTATAGTAGCAATGGGTATCGTTTGTGGAACCCTCAAACAGAAGAGATAATAATCTCCAGAGATGTAGAATTTGATGAAAGTGATTATAAGTTTGTAAACGATAAAAATAGAAATGAGTTATCAGAGCAATTCATATTAAATGAAAGCGATGTATTAAGCGAAAATAATAAGTCAAGTGAGAACGAAGTAAATAACGAAAATAATAGTGAAACCGAAAAAAGTAATGAATCAAGTGATAGTGAAGTAGAAAACGAGAATAGTAGTGATGATAGTAGTATTGATGAAAGAAATGTTATTAATGAAGAACGAAAGACTAGAACACGAACAATTAAAGTACCGGAAAGATATAAAAAAGATTTTGAATACGAATTGCATACTGCATATTGTTTATTTTTAAGAAAAGATCCAATAACATATGATGAAGCAATAAACTTAAATGATGGGTGGCAAGAAGCTATAAATAAAGAAATAAATGCTCATACAAATATGAACACATGGACAGTAGTTCCTAAACCAAAAGATAAGAAAATTATAGACTCTAAATGGATTTTTAAAACCAAAGATGACGGTGTAAAGAAAGCGAGAATTGTCGCAAGAGGTTTTCAAGAAAATGTAAATTATAGCGCAAATAACTATGCCCCAGTGGCTAGATTGCAAACAATTAGATTGTTAATTTCTCAGGCTATTCAAAAAGGGTGGCAATTGAAGCAGTTGGATATCCCAACGGCATTTTTGAACAGTAACTTAAAATCTGAAATTTATGTAAATCCACCACAAGGAATAAATATTGAAAGGAATAAAGTTTTTAAAATGAATAAAGGTTTGTACGGACTAAAGGAAAGCCCAAAATGTTGGAACGAAACATTTAATAGTTTTGCCAGTAGTATCAAGTTAAAAAGATCTAAAAATGATTGTTGTTTTTATATTGGCGAGAATGTATGGTTAATTGTGTTTGTAGACGATATACTTATAACTGGAAGTGACGAGAATGTAAAGTTTATTATATCTGAACTAAAGAAAGAATATAATGCGAAAGATTTAGGCAATGTAAAAAACTTCTTAGGTATGGAAATAGAAAGATCAAAAGAAAAATTAAAGTTATCTCAAAGTAAACACATAAGAAAAATGGTTGAAAGATTTAGAATGATAGAGAGTAAAGGAGCAAAGATTCCAATAACAAAAGGTTATCAAATAGATTCAAGCGAAGAGATTGTTAATGTTCCATATAGGGAATTAATCGGAGGATTAATGTATATAAGTACAGGCACTAGGCCAGATATATCCTATGCAACAAGCTATTTGAGTCAATGTCTAGATAAACCAACGCAATCAGCATGGTTAGAAGCAAAAAGAGTGTTAAAATATTTATACACTACTATAGATTTGTCATTAACATATGTAAAGTCAAATCAAATGTCAATTGAAACTTACTCAGATGCAGATTATGCAAACGACAAAAAAGATAGGAGGAGCATAAGTGGATCAGTAACAATGTATTGTAAAAATGCTATATCATGGTTATCCAGAAAACAAGGATGTGTTTCTTTATCAACTGCAGAAGCAGAATATATAGCTGCCACTGTCAGCGCATGTGAACAAATAAATATTAAACGATTAAGCGAAGATTTGAACGAAAATGTAAAAACTGTATTGTATGTAGATAATAAGGGTGCGATTGATATGGCGAATAGTTACGAAAATAGTAAACGATCAAAGCACATTGATATTAGATATCACTTTATTAAAGACAAAGTAAACTCAAAGGAGATAGATATAAAATATGTAAGTTCTACTGAGAACCTGGCGGATATGTTTACTAAAGCACTAAGTTATGAACAATTCAGTTACTACAGAAATATCCTAAATATTTGTTAAAAAAAAAAAAAAGTTTTATTTGTATTATGAACTAGATTGTAAGAGAAACGATTTTTATGTTTTGTAATGTTAAAAAAGGGTTAATATGTAAAAATCGAGGAGGAGTGTTGGGAATAGAAGTGGCAACGTGGCTTGTGTGAGTGCGCATGTGCAACAACACACTCCTCTGCAACAAGACTAAAGCATGTAACGAAGTTTTGAGTAAATCAATATATTATTTGTGTAAAGTGTTAAACCCTCATTGAACCCACCCTAAAATCCCTAAGAAAAACTTGGTCTACAAACAAAATAAAGTTTAGGTTATATTATCGAAAAATGTTGGATTTACACTAAAATTTATTTTACTAAGCTTATTTACCTTCGGCCGCACGTTTAGCATCCGTAGCAGAAACATAAGCTTCCACTAAAACATTGCTATTAACATCATGCAAAGAAATTTTCTGCATCGCATCTTTGAATTTATAAAAACGCGCCGAATTTCTGCCGAACAAACACTTCGACCCAGCTTTTCAGCTGGGTCGTTGTGGGCGAAAATAATGACGTCATAAGTGACGTATGCTCCGCGAGCAAACCTTAGCTAAAACACGTACCTACCAATCGCAATAAAGGGGCGGAGTCTGGTAATGGCTCCAAATTCAAAAATATATTTGAAATAATGAACCGTTTGGAACTTGCACGCTATATATCAAGTCTGCCATATATCAATTTGTTGATTTTTAAGGTATATTTTTTAGTGTTGGGGGTAATTGTTGATTTTGGTCGAACAGCATGCTAGGTCGAATAGTTGTTTTCAGAAGAATCAACTATTCTGAAAATAAAAAGAAAATTATATGATTTTTATATTATTATATGAAATTTATTATACATTTTCCTTGTATTGATAAATATAAATTTATTTTTTTTTTAATTTGCACGAAATTATAATTCTACAAAATAGTTTACGTTCAGCGTTAGCATTACCCGGGGTAAACCACGTGGAGGTGCTGAAACGATTTTTTACCCCTGGATATCGTTTTGCACAATATTATATATATATATATATATATATATATATATATATATATATATATATATATACGAATTTAACGTAAATGAGAATGCTACTGTCAAGCATAAAAAAGAAAGTAATGTAATATTGTAATTACGATTGATCCATCCTTAAACAGGAAATACAATAGATAAATACATAATACTTAAATACATTACAATACATAGCTAAATACATAATACTTAAATAAATTACAATACATTGCTAAACACATAATACTTTAAAAAATTACAATACATAATATATCTATTATTCTCTAGTTCCAAATGTCGATTTGAAGGTTGTATAGTAGAATTTTTTAATCCTCCGCCAACCTCCGTCACAACCCCAAATGACTGATCTTTTTTACGGCTATTACATCGAATGGTTAAATGAATAATTTACAAAATTAGATAAGAAAGCCGCTTACCAGCATTTCATTTTTTATTAGGAAAGTATGTCTGCTTCTCTATCTTTCTCTTCTTGGATACTTCATTGTTATTGTCTCGCTGCAAATTCTCAAAAGCATTCCATATGTTTATAAAGTCATCTAATGATTTCCCTTGTAAGACTTTACTAACAATAAACGTTCAATCTGTAAAAATATTTAAATTTAATATTAAAATAATTCCACATTTTGTGTATAATTTCTTCAACACACCTGTTTCCTTCTTTCGCTATCAATACATGTGCTTGGTTCATTATTTTTCTCTTTTAAAAACTGGCATAGTTCTTCTTGATATCTAACTTTACTTGTTGTGGGTTCATGAATGTATAACATTCCTTCGGAGTCTTCTTCTCCCAAATCATGAACACATGCAGCAGACTCACTATTCCTCCTTTCATGCAGCACAACTGCATGTATATGTTTGCACAAGGTAGTCTTCACAGAAAACTCCGGACACTCACAAATATACCGATGCAAACAAACTTTGCATTTATGACAATATCCCATTCGGCAATCCACATCACACAATTCATTGTAAGTTATACTATAAAATGTGTCTCCTGTTGTTGATTTGACTCTAAATTTGCCAAATTCAACAGATTCCACAAAATCTGCAATTTTTTCTGCCTTCTTATGAGCTTCAACGATTATTCTATGGCAGTAATTGTTGGCGTTTGGTCTTGATTTACAATATTTTTCCACATCTTCTCAACAAGCTCTTCCAACATGTCTAATAATTTTTCAACTCTAAAAATTTATAAATAACAATTATAATATATTTAACAATTACAATATAAGATAAAATATTATTGATTTCACCTTATATTTTGATTTCCTCTCATTTTGTTATGTTTTAAAACTTTGTGTAAACTTTCTATTGCCATGTTGGTGTTTATTCCGGCATTGATTCTATGGCAATGAGCCCACATCTTTATTCTATCTTCCTGAAAATAGTACCTACAAATGTATAAAAATTAAGTCATTCCAAAATTTATGAAGTGTATTATGCTAAAGTACTACTTTTCTAAGTAACTTAAAAACTGTAATTCGCCTTCATCTTTTAAATATTGTAAATATTTGTCCTTCTGTGCAACAAAATTTTCAATTTTCGTTTCCTTCAAAATTTTTCAATTTCAGTCTTCATTTGCAACTTATTTTCTGGCTTCATCAGTTTCGATCTGCCTTGAATATTCCAATTCTTTACCACATGCCATGTACAAAGCAATCTGCTTGGCTTTTCCGCAGTCTCCATGGCCTCTGTCCATGCATTGTAATATATTGGATCATCGTCGCTCATTATATATTTGGCATTAATGCTGCATCCCAATCTTTCTTTTAATGCCTTCAAAAAAACTTTTTGAATCACCTGATCCAATCTATTGGAGAGCAAAAATGCCACTGGGAATCCCATATTTCCCTCATCTTTAATTAAAACAGTTGTCAATTCAAATTTACAGCGATTTGTTCCATGCGTCCCATCCATACAAATCACATGTTGGTTATCTCTAAGTTTCTTTTCCATGAATTCATTCATGTACCCCAATGCGAAATCTTCAACACTTAAGTCAGGGTGACTTTCTCCTACAACATTATTATTATTTCCACCACCACACCTGCACCATATGAAACCCCTCAAGTTTTTGAAAACCCCAAAAAAGCTATACCAATACCTTCTAATTTATGTAAGAGGAACAAAAATATATAAAATAGAAAGTAGATAGAGCTTAGTGTAATAGTAGATAAGAACTAAATGGGTATGTACACCAATGATTAGAGGAAGAGGTTCAATAGATCTATGAAGGTCGCAGTACAACAAAGCACCACCAAAATCTACAATAGATAAGAAAATTATAATCTACTTAATTGGAATATTTTCTATTAAGAGTTAATTGTTTACCCACCCTATTTTTTAACTAAAAAAGCGTGATTTTTCCCTTCTTTATTCCATTCTTCAATTTTTAAAGCTGTAGCCATTGTGTCATCTGCATGTCTGTTCTTATCAATGTTAAATTTCTTCATTAAATAGTCTAGATCCCCTCTTCAAATTAAATTTATTCGCTTCACTTCAATGCCCTTTGTTTTCCTGGCATCATTTAGTATTCTCTCTGTAGAAACTCCTGCCTGTAATTGATCCACTATCATTGTCTGTTCCTGTTTCCTCAATCTCTTTGTTCTAAATTCATCTCCATGTCCAACATGTGTTTCTATAAATTTCGCACTTACCCCTGTATTCATAGTCGCTCCTTGAGGAACAAGGCCTCCTTGTTCCTTATTTCGCGTTTCATAGACCTTCCTTGACAGCTGAAGGATCCTTATCTGATCCTTATTCAGCTCCTTATCTTAAGGAAGGTTTCGAGCTTCCTTGAGGAAGCTTTCAGCACTGTGATTGGCTGTTCCGTTTGGACGACGCTTGCGCTTGTCGTGGACGTAGTTTTGACATGTTAGTTAACCTCAGAAACAGTATAATGAACATCATTTTTTTAAATAACTATGATAGTGAGTTGGTAACGGTTTTAAGGAAAATCCAATATGAAATGGAAATAGATTTTGAAGGCAGATCGCCAGAAGGTACATTCGATACTTTCAGAATCCTATCGAAATGTACAACGATGTTCCTTTTCAAAGAAGATATCGGTTCAGTAAAGGAGACGTGGTCGAACTTCTGTTGCCGTTGGTAAATGCCCAATTAAGAAGATCAAATAATCGTGGGCTGCCCGTGTCTCTGTTAACACATTCACTGCCGCTGTGACACCGGTGACCGGGCAGTGTTTGCATACTTTTTTTTGCGTATTATAGACCAGCACGTCACTAGTGACCCAATTCGTGAAAATCACCTAAAATAGTTCTATGGGGCCCCTAGAGAAAGAAAATAAATACCATATCATTATAACTATCGATTTTGTAAAAATCGGTGGTTTATATATATAGTGGTTTCAGAGATACAGGAAAGTCATAAAATCAGGCACAGCAATGAATGTGTTAATACAACTCCTAATAACATTGCATTCTTATTGCTAAACTGGGCTTAATGACAGTCTTTTATTGAAAAATTGTCATTAAACCCAGTTTACCAACTTAAATCAGAGTTAATAATTGTGTATATGTAAATATATGAAATAAATATACTTTGCTCTAAATATGTTTATATTTATGATACGGAATATTTTTTATTGTACAATTTATTGTACAATCTTTAGTAGTCTAGCTTCTCTTCTGCTTCCGCAATTTTCTTTTCTTTTTTTTAATGAAACTCCTGCTGCTGTTCAATCAAATCTGGCAGTCGTATCAGCCTCAGTACCTTTTCATTGGAAATATTATGAAAAGCAATTACAAAAAATTGCTGTAGACCTGACGTTGACCCCATGTCACCTGAAAAAGTTAAAAGAAAATGGTAAAAGAATGCTAATAAATTTTTCCTTTTTATAATATTTACAATGTTCTTCAAATGCTACTGTGCTGTCAAATGGACAATTAATTTTCACACCAATATTTATACTTGTTTCATCAATGAAATCCATGACTCAGTCCACATGTTCTACAGGCGTAGGGCCCCCAGCAGTCATGAGACGTTGGTGTTTCATTGTTGCTGTCAACTTTCGTCTTCTGAAAATATTTTTGATAAAATAATTGCATTTTGAAATAGAAAATATCATGCAACAATTCGATAAGATGGGAAGAAAATTGTTGTCACTTACTTTTGTTTCTGATTTAGTGCTGTCCCAGCACTTTCTCAATTGTTTGCTGGTATGTGGTGTCCACCCTTTACTTATAAATTTCATCATTACCCTTTCCCATGCTTCAGCTTTTTGTTTCAAATCAACAGCACTTGTTTTTTTTTGCAGTCGATTGCGCTTTCTTCTGATATTGGCTGAGCTAATAACAGCCTTTCGCGGTTCGTGTAATGCACACTTTTTACTTCATCAATAATAACAATTTTAAGGTTATATTTACAATCAGTCTTGGCGGTTTGAGTTAGTGTTGCCACCATAAGCAATCAAATGTCCCTAAACAAAGCTTCCTTCTGTAAGGAAGCCTTATTTCACGACTATGAAACGAGGACGCCTCAGAGATTTAAGGAAGCCTTCATCAAGGCGTCCTTATTCCTTAAGTTAAGGAGCGACTATGAATACGGGGGTTAGTGAACCTAAAAATTTTCATAGTAGAATAGTTTTGAAAACAATTTATTAGAAATTACCATTTCTAAAGATCTTCACGATTATCCTTGATGGACACATTCCTGAAATTTTAATACTGCCCCCCAACTTCTCAGCCCTTACAGTACATTGGCTTTTATATCCTAAATTAACATATTTCAATTATTTCTGAACTTCTAATTATAAAATTATAACCAACGAACCAAATGAGTTACTTCGATTACAATTGTAATAAACAACTTCAATACAATTTACAAGTTTGTTTCTTCTAACACATGCATAATCAACTTGTCTATTTTCATTTGACATCCACGATTCAAATTCTGCAATGTTCCTAAAACTTAAATCAGATTGTTTAATAGTTACACCTTGTATCTCTGTTAAATGATTAAGCAGAAGCTCATGGTATTGAAATGCCTCCTTTTTTTCTTCTGGGCATAAGGAGCAACGAATGCGTTGTAACATATTTTTCCCCACTTGCATATTATGCATATTTCTCAAATGTCGATTCTTTGAGGAAACAGTCACAAATGTCTTCTGACATACATCACAGGTCAGTTTATTGACACTAAAACATGAAAGTAGAATGTCCAAATATGTATACGTTAAAAGATTATCGGGTCTATTCTGTAACTCCAGTTTATTTTAACAGACCGTTAAAGCGTTGCCGCGTTGCCATATGTTTTCTTGGCCGAAACGTATGTCCTAACCTTATTTTGTTAAACTGTTTTAGCTGTCAAAACAACTACATTGTACATGATTTGTTGTTATTGTGTCGTTATTGTATTTTATATTTAACCATTATTAATAAGTTTGTAAATTTATGTAAATTGAAATATTTAATAAGATAATAATATAATCTATCGGGTATGTGAGTTGGAATTTTTAACCCCCAAAATTTAAAGGGCTTGTATTTTTTTTGCCATCTTAAAGGCTTTATTTCTGGAATTTAATTTTTTACAGCTTGCACATTGAAATGTATAATAGGATAAGTGCTGAAAATAATTTAAAGCTGAGGCAATAAAGCCCAATGCTAAATAAATTACAATATGCACATGGTTTAAAGAGATTTAAGGATTATAGGATTTATGTCTTAAATTAAAATCTAATTGCCTTCTTATACTTATTTTCAGAAAAATGTTTTAGGAAATACAGGCAAGTTATTGGGGAAGGGGTTTGAGCTTTCCTGTTTTTTTAAAAATATATTTGCAATCACTATTAAAGTAATTCTTCTTCGAGTGCAAGCCTATTGTGTAATTTAAAAGAAAAATCAATTCAGCTTATTTTAAAGTTTTAGTTTGTTATTGTGACATAAAATGGAAAACGGTAAGTACTATTTTGTAATATGGATATATATGGACATACGTTGAATAGTAGACAACTAAAATTAACCCTAGATAGCTAATGTTCGTCAAAATGATGAACATCTAAATGTAGTTTATCATAGAAGTTAAGGGACATTAGCTATGTAGGGTTAAAGAACAACCTAAATAATTGCAACCAATTATTTGGGAGTAGATTGAATCATTTAGAAGCCTACTACTTATTCTTTATCCTACAATATAACTAAATTTATTGTAATTTTAGATTCCAATACTTCCAAAAAAAGGTGTCCTAGAACATCAAAAAACAAATTGAAATAATAATAAATTATTTGCACGACAACCAAATTATGTTGAAATCCAAATTGAGTCTGAAGGACCAGTCAACTCTTCAAAAAAAGTGGGAGGAACTACCCCAAATTTTAAACAATTGTTGGAAAGGTCCCATTAAAACTATTTCCCAGTGGAAGAAGGTGACACATAAAGAGATTAATTATTTCTTGCAATTGTTTATTTACATTACATTTTAGGCATTTGCGGAACTGAAGGGAAACACTAAGAAACGCGATAGGCAAGTGTACCTGTCACGGCATGCCACTGGAGGTGGCCCATCAAAATTAAAAGAACTGTCTGATCTGGAGGAGAAATTACTGGGACTACTGTCGAAAGTAACTGTGGAAGGAGCAGATATTCCTGAAGCAGGCTTAAGTACAGACACAAATTTTGAATCGGTAAATGATGTACTTACAATAGATTTGGAAGAGGTATAATTTTTATTTTTATTGTATACGTAATTGATAACAGAATATTTTGTTTTTATTAGTGTAATGATGGAATCAATTACCACCAATCGCTGATGTCACCGCATAACAACTTACTGTTGTCACCACAAAACACATTGTTGTCACCACAAAACACATTGTTGTCACCAGAAACACTAAACAGGAAAGGGCAGAGGCGACTAGAGGCTACCATAGCAAGGCAACAAAAATCAAGTGATTACCTTGCTGACACAATAGCAAATTTGTCTGCCGCCCTAGACAGGCAAAATGAAACAAAAAAATTACTTTCAGAGGCTATACTCAAGTTGGCAACTGCAGCAGTACTGAAGAAATAAAATAAAATTTAATTGTAATTGTTTTTATTTAATATATAAGTATAACAAACAATTATTTCTTCTATCAAAGAATTGCGCACATTTACACCCTGAACATACCATTGTCCATTTTGAATGGGCATTTCTGAAAATATTTAAAAAAAATATTTTTTATATATATATATTTATGTATATATATATATTACCTAGTGGTTGAAATTCTTCACCAATATTATTTTCATCAGCATTTTGTTCTTCTGGCAAGTTCACTCTATAGTGATTTGCTATATTATGCAAAACTCCGCATGCATATATAATTTGTCCAGCTTTTACAGGATGATAATTGAGTGTCCTGTGCCGCAATAAACATCTAAATCTGCTTTTAAAAACCCCATAGAAACGTTCAATGCAGTTGATTGTATCGACTCTCTGGAGAACCTTCCACTGCTCCAACCACTGGAGTCATTAACCAAGGTTCAAGGGGATACCCAGAATCTCCTAAATGAGTGTAACAAGTACAAATGCCATAACAAATAATTATAGTATACAACCTATTAAATATGTATTCTGCATGCCATCCAAATGTTGTTGCTGAAGGTGTCTTTTGACATTAGACATCCAAATTGCAGAATCATGTGTAGATCCAGGAAATCTGGCATTCATATTAATGATTTTTAGATTTGTGTCACATATCTGTGAATTAAAAATTTATTATAATATATTTTAGTCTTCTTGTAGTGCTTACCACTTGTGTATTTATACTGGTATAACCTTTTCGGTTATAATATACACGTCCTGGGTAATTAGCATCTTCCGCAGGTGGGGCAATAATTGCAATATGAGTGCAATCAATTGCTCCTATGATGCCTGGTAAATTATATTTGTTTAAGAATCTTTAAAAAAAATTGTTCACGAGTGATATCAACAATCTTACTGCTGTTTAATTTCAGTACATGTAACATTCTCTTTTGGAAATTTTATCCACTCTACCAATAAATGATTATTAATTGCATCAGTCACTTCACTAATACACCTACTTATTGACGGTTGACTCATTCTCAACACATGGTTTTTACCAATATCTTGCTGGTAACTGCCGTGACCATAAAAATTGAGTGCAGCCAAAACCTGAATTAAAAAAAAAGAAAACGTTACCCAGGGTAACAAAAGCAAAAAGTGAATAATCAAATTGCAACTTTTACCTTTAACATAATAGGTATTCCATTTGATCTTATATTTTCTCGTATAACTGGTCGTAGTTCATCAATGACATACAAGGAACTCTCCTTTGTCAATGAAAACACTTGATAATTCAACATCTGGCAATTCAAATGGATTGCTGGCATCTCTCAATTGCCTCTGATATATTCTTGAGTAATTTCTACAATATGCATTATTAAACATTATTTCAATTTTTATTTAATATAGAAATTAAATCCTTACATTTGTTGTAATCTTAATAGTTCTTCTAGTAAAAACACATTTATGATGCACGCCATTTTTTCAATAAAAACTCACTATTCACAATTTTAACCCAAACAACTTAACAGTACCTAAATCCCAGCCGTTAAAATTCGATGATTTTGAGGTTAGATTCACCTACTTCTGTTAATATTTGAACGGATTTGAATACCATTTAAAAATTTACCGTTTATCGATAGTATAGGCCACCAAATGTACAAACATTTATTGTCTCTAAAACACTTAATCTGACCAATTTATTATCAATTTTCCATATTTTGGATCGAGAGTGGGCTGCCGCGCGATAGGTGGTCTTGTTTTATTGTCTCTAGGACAACTTAACTTGACTAAAATTTTCCGGAACCCGAAATCAGTTTAAAAATTAGGTTAGGACATACGTTTCGGACAAAAAGAAACGTATGGCAACAAGGCAACGCTTTAACCGTCTGTTAAAATAAACTCGAGTTACAGAATAGACCCGTATATATATTACCTTTCCATGCTGGATGTAACACTAACCTAACTAATGTAAAACTGAAAAAGAAATAGTAATTATTTTTATTAAAACAATAAAAAAGATATTTCAGCGAAATGATAAAATATATATTATAGCAATAAGAACTGCTGATTTAATCGGGATAACCACACTCAAGATTCTCTAAAAAATTGGGCGGCAATATGTCAGCTATTCGACACAAAAGAACAAAGAACACACTTCGCGTACACACTGCCCATAACTTAAACTACATTTTTGAATTTGGCGCCATTACCAGACTCCGCCGCTTTATTGCGATTGGTAGGTACGTGTTTTAACTAATGTTTGCTCGCGGTCGTTGTGGTCGCGCGAAAGCAAACCTTAGCTAAAACACGTACCTACCAATCGCAATAAAGGGGCGGAGTCTGGTAATGGCGCCAAATTCAAAAATGTAGTTTAAGTTATGGGCAGTGTGTACGCGAAGTGTGTTCCTTGTTCTTTTGTGTCGAATAGCTGACATATTGCCGCCCAATTTTTTAGAGAATCTTGAGTGTGGTTATCCCGATTAAATCAGCAGTTCTTATTGCTATAATATATATTTTATCATTTCGCTGAAATATCTTTTTTATTGTTTTAATAAAAATAATTACTATTTCTTTTTCAGTTTTACATTAGTTAGGTTAGTGTTACATCCAGCATGGAAAGGTAATATATATAATCTTTTAACGTATACATATTTGGACATTCTACTTTTATGTTTTAGTGTCAATAAACTGACCTGTGATGTATGTCAGAAGACATTTGTGACTGTTTCTTCAAAGAATTGACATTTGAGAAATATGCATAATATGCAAGTGGGGAAAAATATGTTACAACGCATTCGTTGCTCCTTATGCCCAGAAGAAAGAAAGGAGGCATTTCAATACCATGAGCTTCTGCTTAATCATTTAACAGAGATACATGGTGTAACTATTAAACAATCTGATTTAAGTTTTAGGAACATTGCAGAATTTGAATCGTGGATGTCAAAGGAAAATAGACAAGTTGATTATGCATGTGTTAGAAGAAACAAACTTGTAAATTGTATTGAAGTTGTTTATTACAATTGTAATCGAAGTAACTCATTTGGTTCGTTGATTATAATTTTATAATTAGAAGTTCAGAAATAATTGAAATATGTTAATTTAGGATATAAAAGCCAATGTACTGTAAGGGCTGAGAAGTTGGGGGCCAGTATTAAAATTTCAGGAATGTGTCCATCAAGGATAATCGTGAAGATCTTTAGAAATGGTAATTTCTAATAAATTGTTTTCAAAACTATTCTACTATGAAAATTTTTAGGTTCACTAAGTGCGAAATTTATAGAAACACATGTTGGACATGGAGATGAATTTAAGACAAAGAGATTGACGAAACAGGAACAGACAATGATAGTGGATCAATTACAGGCAGGAGTTTATACAGAGAGAATACTAAATGATGCCAGGAAAACAAATGGCATTGAAGTGAAGCGAATAAATTTAATTAGACGAGGGGATCTAGACTATTTAATGAAGAAATTTAACATTGATAAGAAGAGACATGCAGATGACACAATGGCTACAGCTTTAAAAATTGAAGAATGGAATAAAGAAGGGAAAAATCACGCTTTTTTAGTTAAAAAAGAGGGTGAGTAAACAATTAACTTTTAATAGAAAATATTCCAATTAAGTAGATTATAATTTTCTTATCTATTGTAGATTTTGGTGGTGCTTTGTTGTACTGTGACCTTCATAGATCTATTGAACCTCTTCCTCTATCATCCTACATCATTGGTGTACATACCCATTTAGTTCTTATCTACTATTACACTAAGCTCTAGCTACTTTCTATTTTATATATTTTTGTGCCTCTTACATAAATTAGAAGGTATTGGTATAGCTTTTTTGGGGTTTTCAAAAACTTGAGGGGTTTCATATGGTGTAGGTGTGGTGGTGGAAATAATAATAATGTTGTAGGAGAAAGTCACCCTGACTTAAGTGTTGAAGATTTCGCATTGGGGTACATGAATGAATTCATGGAAAAGAAAACTTAGAGATAACCAACATGTGATTTGTATGGATGGGACGCATGGAACAAATCGCCGTAAATTTGAATTGACAACTGTATTAATTAAAGATGAGGGAAATATGGGATTCCCAGTGGAATTTTTGCTTTCCAATAGATTGGATCAGGTGATTCAAAAAGTTTTTTTGAAGGCATTAAAAGAAAGATTGGGATGCAGCATTAATGCCAAATATATAATGAGCGACGATGATCCAAAATATTACAATGCATGGACAGAGGCCATGGAGACTGCGGAAAAGCCAAGGAGATTGCTTTGTACATGGCATGTGGTAAAGAATTGGAATATTCAAGGCAGATCGAAACTGACGAAGCCAGAAAATAAGTTGCAAATGAAGACTGAAATGAGAAAAATTTTGAAGGAAACGAAAATTGAAAATTTTGTTGCACAGAAGGACAAATATTTACAATATTTAAAAGATGAAGGGGAATTACAGTTTTTAAGTTACTTAGAAAAGTAGGACTTTAGCATAATACACTTCATAAATTTTGGAATGACTTAATTTTTATACATTTGTAGGTACTATTTTCAGGAAGATAGAATTAAGATGTGGGCTCATTGCCATAGAATTAATGCCGGAATAAACACCAACATGGCAATAGAAAGTTTACACAAGTTTTAAAACATAACAAAATGAGAGGAAATCAAAATATAAGGTGAAATCAATAATATTTTATCTTATATTGTAATTGTTAAATATATTATAATTGTTATTTATAAATTTTCAGAGTTGAAAAATTATTAAACATGTTGGAAGAGCTTGTTGAGGAGAAGATGTGGAAAAATATTGTAAATCAAGAGCGACCAAATGCCAACAATTACTGCCATAGAATAACCGTTGAAGCTCATAAGAAGGCAGAAAAAATTACAGATTTTGTGGAATCTGTTGAATTTGGCAAATTTAGAGTCAAATCAACAACAGGAGACACATTTTATAGTATAACTTACAATGAATTGTGTGATGTGGATTGCCGAATGGGATATTGTCATAAATGCAAAGTTTGTTTGCATCAGTATATTTGTGAGTGTCCGGAGTTTTCTGTGAAGACTACCTTGTGCAAATATATACATGCAGTTGTGCTGCATGAAAGGAGGAATAGTGAGTCTGCTGCATGTGTTCATGGTTTGGGAGAAGAAGACTCCGAAGGAATGTTATACATTCATGAACCCACAACAAGTAAAGTTAGATATCAAGAAGAACTATGCCAGTTTTTAGAAGACAAAAATAATGAACCAAGCACATGTATTGATAGCGAAAGAAGGAAACAGGTGTGTTGAAGAAATTATACACAAGATGTGGAATTATTTTAATATTAAATTTAAATATTTTTACAGATTGAACATGAAAATATTGTCAGTAAAGTGAAGGCCTTACAAGGGGAATCAATTAGATGACTTTATAAACATGTGGAATGCTTTTGAGAATTTGCAGCGAGACAAGAACAATGAAGTATCCAAGAAGAGAAAGATAGAGAAGCAGACATACTTTCCTAATAAAAAATGAAATGCTGGTAAGCGGCTTTCTTATCTAATTTTGTAAATTATTCATTTAACCATTCGATGTAATAGCCGTAAAAAAGATCAGTCATTTGGGGTTGTGACGGAGGTTGGCGGAGGATTAAAAAATTCTACTATACAACCTTCAAATCGACATTTGGAACTAGAGAATAATAGATATATTATGTATTGTAATTTTTTAAAGTATTATGTATTTAGCAATGTATTTTAATTTATTTAAGTATTATGTGTTTAGCAATGTATTGTAATTTATTTATGTATTATGTGTTTAGCAATGTATTGTAATTTATTTAAGTATTATGTATTTAGCTATGTATTGTAATGTATTTAAGTATTATGTATTTATCTATTGTATTTCCTGTTTAAGGATGGATCAATCGTAATTACAATATTACATTACTTTCTTTTTTATGCTTGACAGTAGCATTCTCATTTACGTTAAATTCGTATATATATATATATATATAAATATTGTGCAAAACGATTTATCCAGGGGTAAAAAATCGTTTCAGCACCTCCACGTGGTTTACCCCGGGTAATGCTAACGCTGAACGTAAACTATTTTGTAGAATTATAATTTCGTGCAAATTAATTAAATTAAAAAATATATTTATCAATAAAAGGAAAATGTATAATAAATTTCATATAATATTATAAAAATCATATAATTTTATGAATAGGATGGTTGCGACAGTTACTACGTGGTAATCCATACTTACATTGAATTGAAAAATTCATTCAGTCATAGAGTCAATTCATAGTCATTAGAAATTTTCAAAAAAACCCGTAATCCCTCAGTTAATCTCCTAAACGAGCAAACTGACCTAATCTTTTCCCAACTTTTTAATCTCACCCAATCTCAAACAGATAAGTCCTCATCTTCGGACAAACACCGCCCCCCCACCCCACCAAAACTATAAGGGTATATATTCAACTTTATCAATTTGTTAAGTCACTTGAAAATGACCGTCAAACGTCGAAACTCGAGTCGTGATATGTGTAGAAATTTATATAACTGTGAATAATAAGTTATATAATATTTTTACATAATATAAGTGTGGTAAAAAACAAAGTGAATTTTTCAATTCAATGTATCATATAATTTTGTTTTTATTTTCAGAATAGTTGATTCTTCTGAAAACAACTATTCGACCCAAATCAACAATTACCCCCAACACTAAAAAATATACCTTAAAAATCAACAAATTGATATATGGCAGACTTGATATATAGCGTGCAAGTTCCAAACGGTTCATTATTTCAAATATATTTTTGAATTTGGAGCCATTACCAGATTCCGCCCCTTTATTGCGATTGGTACGTACGTGTTTTAACTAATGTTTGCTACGACCGCGAGCGTCAAGTGGAACGCAAAACTGGATGTTTTGAGCGTTGTGGGCGCCAAGTGAAATTTTGTTAAGTATTAAAATTTGTTACTTTGGTTGTTTGAAGTATTTACAATGAGTTTTGAGTTAAATATCAAATAAGCCTGCTTTACACATTTTTATTTTAACTTTTGTTTTAAATTAGGAAATACAAGTTTTTACATGTGGGTTGTGCGAAGAAATATGTGAAGATTTTCGACAACATCCTTGCCTAAAGGATTACGATGATATCCACTTGGATGTTGTTGCAAATTGTAGCATAACAAAAACGTAAAACAATTATTAAAGATTATACATATGTTATTTGCAGAAGACGGCGCTACAATTATTCGGCGAGCAATTCTTCCTGACGGAAGTGAGGGGTTGATTGAAGAATATATTCACGAAAACAAGGAAAATACTTCAAAAATTCACGTTAGTAATATATTCATAGTATATTATTTTATTATAATATTGTAATTTAATTGTGATTTGTTTCTTATCTTTTTGTAGTATATATGTATATGTATTTTTATTTATTCTAGTACAATCTCCATCTGCAACCAAAAAACCCGCTAAACGGCGCAAGTTGACAGCCCCAACAACAAATCGAAAAAAGTTAACGATGTGGAGGTTGAACGATTATTAATTGAGGTTCAACTTAGAATTCCTTTGTGGAATTTTAATATTCTACTAGAAGAACGGTCACGAGAAACAAAAGCTAAGCTTTGGAAAGAAGTAGCTGAAGCGTTGAATGGTAAAAATATTTAATGTGTGAAAGCTCTATTTAAAAAAATAGCCCTAATTAGATAAAAATAATAAGACAGCTTAAACAAAAATTTTATTTAATCAAATATCTTCCATTAGGAAAATGACTGAATGACTGAAGCAAAATTAAAATTTAAAAGCTTACGTGACACCTACAGAAAAATTATTCATGCTGAATACCGTGCTAGTGGTTCAGCTACAGTAACATCCAAAGATCACTGGAAATTTTACAACTGCTGCAACTTCTTACGGGATTCATGTTTATTAAGGGAGTAAGTAATGTAATAAAATTTTAAAATGACTTGAGCATGTCAACTCTGTACATGAATTTATGTTTATTTGGATCTGTGATACTTAATTTTTTTTTCCAGCACAAGCAGTAATGTAACACAGGAATGTGTTACCAAAGGAAACGCAGATATGAGTTCATCAATAGATGGTGAAATATGTGATGAAGATCCTGCAAATAGCACAGCTTGTGGTATGTATATAAGATTTATGAATGTATTAAGGAAATTCACTTTGAAAATGAAAAGTCGAATTATCTAAATGAATTATCACTTGCTTTTTCAAGATTTACGCTAGATTTATTAAACTTCAGTAGCAATAAAATGAGGACCCGTATTTTGTTACATGGATCTTCATTTCTGTGGTTTACAAATAAATCATTTTTTTCAATTTCAGGAGTTGCAAGCAATGTAAGGAACCGTCGACGCTCTAGCAAAGACGATGCGATTGAATCAGCAAGCGCCTGGAATCGCATAGCCGATGCTTTATGTCGAGAAAATGTGCCTGTAGCAGTGCCGGAACCTCCAAATATTGATACCGTTGGCGGTTATCTCATTGGGATAGGCCATCAAATAGCCTGTTACCACAGTCAGTACAAATGGAAGTACTGAAACAAATTACAGACAGCGTTTACGATGCGCTAAAAAACAATCAGTAATGTTTAAAAAATATATGTTCCAAGTATTTTTTTATACACAGTTTCTACAATAAAAAAAAGTTTTGTATTCATTACCATATATTTATTTTTTATAAGTAAACTAAAGCGACAGAAACAACAACAAAAATAATACACAATACATTCACACTTCATTGAATGCCAAAATTTTCAATTACTTTTGCTATAATGTTTTTATTTATAATGGATTTTTTTGGTCTTACTAAAAATTAACAATGAAGCAAATTATTTTTAAGTTCATTTATATTGACAAGGAAGAGCCCCTGCTGCATTAAAATAATCACCGAATTCATCGCGAATAGCTGCAGCAGCTCGAGAACTGAAATTATTTCCATATATTCTTGCATCTTGCTGAAAGCGCCATATTTTGTACCATATTTTCATGTATGTTACGGAGCCAATTATGAATACAAATAATTGCTTTCACCATATTAACAATATTGTCCTCTGTTCAAAATTCTCCATGAACTTACCAGTAGGCCAAACGAGTTTTCAATAGTTCGTCGAGCCCGACTCAGGCGATAACTAAAAATAGTTTTTTCTTTATTAAGGCCACCTTTACCAGGGTACGGCCGGAGTAAATAATGTGTAAGTTGAAAAGCCTCATCGCCGACAAGCACATATGGCAAAGGCATCTACTGTGAGCAACTCTGCTTTGGATACATTCATTTTTTGCAGTTCAAATTTTTGGCCCATTCGAGAATCATGAAAAATGCCACCATCACTTCGCCGACCGTATACACCAATATCAACAAATACAAGTGAATAATTTGCATCACATATTCCAAGCAGTACAATATTGTGATGGTTTTTGTAATTATAAAATAATGAACCAGAATTGTCAGGGCACTGCAATAATAATGATAATTATATAAACAGGTTATTATAAAATTTACTGGTATGTAAATAATAATATATACCTGTATTTGTATGTGTTTTCCATCGATAGCTCCAATGCAATGAGGAAATTGCCACTGCTTATCAAAATCATTTGCAATTCTTAACCAATCATGGGTTGTTAAAGGGTACGGTAAAACCTTCTGCTGAAGACTATCCCAGATGACTTGACAAGTCTCTGCAATTATATTTGTTGCTGTTGTTACGCCAACAAGATATTGATAAGAAATGGATGTTATACAATCACCTGTCGCCAAGTATCTAAAAGTATTTTGTATAAATAGCAGTTTGTATAATAAATAAATAAATAGTACATAATAACAAATATAGAAAATCTTACCGCAAAGTCATAGCAAGTCGAGCACCAGCTGCAATTGTTTCTCTCACAATGTTTTTCTTCATTATATGTGGACCAACTGACCACAGCGATTCTTCAAAGTGAGAGACATATGAATGTAATTTTCAAATTTTTTGGGACATAAAGAAAGTGTCGGGAACACAGCTTCAAAAAATCCATGTTCTTGTCTCAATTTGTATAACGGATGAACCCAAAATCTTTTCTTTTTGTATTGTTTTCTTTTCTGCTGAATATCAATTTCATTAAGAGGAAGCATGATTATAACCCTATTACGTCGAAGTCTATTTATTTGCGCTTGCTGAATAATTTGTTGACACTGGAAGATCCACTTTTGATAATCATTTTCACCCGACATGATTTTCTCGATTGATATTAATTATATAAATATTTTGTGAATAAATGTTAGTAAATAGGCTCGTTCCAACAGTAATTGGCAACTGTCCGACGCATGCGCATTATTGCAATCAGCACTGATTTTAAAACATGCGCATGAGTCGGACCGATTCCCAATCGTTTTGACTGCTGTTGGAACAAACCTAATATATCGATACCAGATCGATACTATCACAATACTGTCAATTTGACGTTAGACGCTAGTAGGGAAAGATAGTATGTTCTGGACCAGCCTTATTATGGAGAATTTACATGGGGCCAGCCTTCTTATGGGAATTTACATGGGCAGCCTGCTTATGGACGTTTTACATGTACCAGTCTTCCAGTCTCCAGGTATATGAGACTAGATATATGAGACTAGGGGTTAGAAACACGAGACTAGACATATGGGACTACGACAAGGTGCATGAGGCTAAGACGAGGTGCATGGGACTAAGAAGGGCTAGCTAGATGCATGGTACTAAGAAGAGGCTAGAAACCAGACAAATGAGACTAAGACGAGACTAGACGGGGATTAGAAATAACAAGTTGGCTCTAGCAATAATAAAAATAACAGGTAGTTGAGGAGGGTGTAGAACGGCTCTAGCAATGATAAAAATGGTGGAGGAAAAAATCAAATTTGGTGTCAGAACAGCTCTAGCATGCATCCTAAAGGAGATACCGCCTCAGTAGATTCTGCCGCAGACATTGCCGAACTCGCAACCGATAATTAGAGTCGGCCTTGTGGCTCAATTTATATGTAATATATTGAAAATTAACATTAACTCTTATGTAAAACACGCACAAAACTCATTTTCCCTTCAAGCTTCAAACAAATTATCTCAATGCTGATTGGTTGTCTCTTTATCACTAATCCCAACGATTATATGTGTAAAAACGAATATCCGAACGGGTTCTAACTCATCACCAATCCCTCTAATTATAAGTAAAGAAATTCTAATTAATAAGAAGCGCCGCGTATACAATTTCATCAGATAAGAAATGATCCGGATTGCAAACACGTAATAACAGACTATAATTATGAAATATTGAGAAATAAAAGTACAATCAGACTAGATCAGCTAAAACCAGACTAGATTAGATATTACCAGACTAGAACCAGACTAGATTTGATATTAACAGACTAGATTAGATATTACCAGACTAGCTAAGACTGGATAAGATCAGAATAAACCGAACTAGATGATCTAAAACCGGACTAGACTAGACGAGACTGAACTAAAATAGATAATTATGGGGACTTTCTTTGACACTAATCCCACCTGATTATATGTGCAAAAACAAATAGAATAACCGAACGAGTTATGACTCACCACTAACTAGATATTACCTTCACTTTATACCGACCTCGATGCGAACACGTAATACCAGGATATAATTACGAAATATTGCGAAATAATACTTAAGAAACGCTGCATAATCAGTTTCCTGTTTAATTTATCGCTATACATTCCGATGTTCGGACGTTTTGTTTTAAATAATTATTAGTTAGTTCTCAACTAGACCCCATCACGACAAGTCGATATCAACCTTAAAAAATGTTCTCCTGCAGTAAATGCCAAAAAGTTTTCACAAGCAGAGATAATCTGAGATGTCATTTAAAAACCTGTGGTGATATGCAGAAAATCAGCTTCAAATGTGAATTGTGCCCTGCAACATTTACAAGAAGTGATAATTATAAACACCACACGAAAAAATATCATAACATCGTTGAGAAGAAGGCTACACCCTCCACCCCAAAGCGCTCCCTAAATACTGACGACTCACCCTCCACCTTGAAGAAGGTTAAATTAGATCAGCCGACCCCTTCAACCCATCGCTGTGAAATTTGTGACAAACAATTCCCAACCAAAGCCAAATATACAGGACACCTGAGATCGCAGAAACATCTCCAGATAGCAGCTAAGCCGTACCAGCAAGGTATTACTGAAATTTCTAGCAGTTTCAAGAAAAGGATAGCTAGTTATCGCATTAACGGTTCAGGTATTGATATAAGCAGTTTTCTAAGCAATTATGTTGGTAGCGTGCTTGAAAACGCTATCAAATCATATAATTCAGGTATCAAGTTTAATATAGAACTCTTTGGTATTTATGTAAATGAAAAAAATACAGCGGGTGAATTAAAATCATTTAATACCAAATATTGCGAAATTACACCTAGCATGAGTAACTTTATAGAAATTTATGATAATATGTGTGCTACAATTAAAACAAAATGTGGCGAGTTTCAGGAGAAAGATTCGGGTTGGTCACTTAGGGAGATTTCCCATTTAGAAATTAATCTAAATAAATATAAACCAATACGTGGGTCGTCATTTATTGAACTGCCAAAAGAGATTAGGGACTGGAAGGCGTGTATCAATGTTCAAAACGAAGACGAGTTTTGTTTTTTATGGAGCATTGTGTCCGCATTACACCCCGCGAATACGCATCCAAATCGCCCGACATCATACCCTCACTTTTCTCAAATTTTAAATTATGACGAACTAGAGTTTCCACTTAAAATTAAGGACATTTCTAAATTTGAACAGAAGAACAACATTTGCATTAACGTTTATGGTTTAGAATTTAATTTTAAATCTAAACAACATGACGTTGTAGGACCAATTTTTTACACTAATGACACTAGGGTAAGACATGTAAATTTATTATATTTAGAAGACGGTGTTAAAGGCCATTATGTATGGATAAAAGATATTTCGCGACTTGTAAGTAGTCAAATATCATCGCATTGTGAGAAGAAATATCTATGTGATGGCTGTCTGACCTTTTTTTCAAGAAAGTCGACTTTTAATCAACATAAATTGAATGACTGCAACAAAATTTACACTATTATGCCGACAAACGACATCGTAAAAGACAAGAGAGGTGATATATTAAAATTCCAAAATTACGATAGAAAAATGCGTATACCCTTTGTTGTATATGCAGATTTTGAATCAATTTTAAAACCGATAGATACATGTTCGCCAAACCCCGACAATAGCTATACCAATCAAACACATATACACGTACCGTACAGTTTTGCCTATAATATAAAATGTTCATTATATGATTCATTGAGAAAATTCGTCACTTATACTGGAGAAGATGCCCGAAATTATTTTGCGAGAACCTCTATGCAGATGTTAAGGAAATATATACGAATCATTTAAGCGTCACACTCCCGATTAATTGAAGATTAACTGAAGATGAACAAAATTCCTACGATACGGCCACTTCTTGTCATATATGTAATAAATTATTACAAGTACAAGACAAAGTCGCCGATCATGATCATTTAACGGGTAAACTTCGGGGAGCCGCCCACTCAAATTGTAATTTAAATTATAAAATTCCGAAAATGATTACTGTTTTCTTCTACAACATGTCAAATTATGACGCGCATTTATTTGTTAAAGAGTTTGGCTGCGATGAGGAAAAAATCGATATCATTGCTCAAAATAAGGAGAAATATATTTCAATCACCAAAAATCTACCGGTCGGCGAATATGTAGATAAAACGGGGTGGAAAATAAAATTTACATAAAACTGAGATTTGTCGATTCATTCTGATTTATGGCTAGGTCTTTGGAGAAACTAGGGAAAAATTTGAGCGATGATCAATGCATAGAGGTTAGAAAGTTTTATCACGACAATGAGCATTTTATGTTATTAAGACAAAAAGGTGTTTTCCCATATAAACACATGGACTCGTTTGATAGACTGACTGAAACATCTACACCGCAAAAGGACTGTTTTAACGACTACCTAAATTATCATATCATCACCGACAAAGAATACAATTTTGCACAATTTTGACTGTTTGGGCGACTTTTAATTGTAGAAATTTAAAAGATTACTCTGACCTGTATTTAAAGACTGACGTATTGTTATTGACAGATATTTTCGAACAGTTTCGAAACGTATGCATCACGACTTATCAGCTCGATCCGGCCCATTATTATACGGCACCCGCACTGAGCTGGGATGCAATGTTGAAAATGACGGATATAAATTTAGAACTTTTCACCGACATAGACATGCACCATTTCATCTCGAAAGGCATTAGAGGAGGTATTTGGCGAATAATAAATACTTATCCGAGTATAATCCCAATCAACCTAGCACGTATTTAGCGTACTGGGATGCTAATAATTTGTATGGCTGGGCACTTTCCCAACTAATGCCTTACGGCGGTTTTAAATGGTTGACGGAGACTGAAATTTTAGACTTTGACGTGATGAAAAATGAGCGATGATTCACCTATTGGCTATTTCATCGAAGCAGACATCGAGTATCCTGAATCACTACAGGTCCTACATAATGATTTACCATTCCTCGTTGAAAGCATGGTTCCACCAAAATCAAAATTAAATAACACTAAACTTATTCCAAATTTAAACAATAAAGAAAAGTATATTGTTCACTACAGAAAATTAAAGCAGACAATAAATCACGGACTAAAAATTACAAAAATCCATAGAATAATTGAATTCCGGCAATCTGATTGGCTAAAACAATACATTGATTTAAATACAACTTTACGGCAGGCGGCTAAAAATGATTTTGAAAAAGACTTTTTTAAATTAATGAATAATAGCGTATTTGGTAAAACGATGGAAAATGTAGACAAACGAGTGGATGTTAAATATGATAAACTTATTCCCTAGCTGTTATAAAGCTGTTATAAAGAAAACCAAATGATATTTGGAAGGCTAAAGGCCTTAAAAAAAATCCATTGGGTTAGCATTAGGTTAGGTTACGGGAGGTTAGGAATGAAGCGCACTTCATTCCTGACCTCCCGTAACCTAACCTAATGCTAACCCAACTAACCCAATGGGGTTACATAGACCTCACACTCTGTTTAACGTGGGGTTAAACAGGGTGTGCACGTGGGGTTAAACAGTTGGGTTAACCCCATAGACCTCACACCCTGTTTAGCGTGGGGTTACATAGACCTCACACCCTCTTTAGCGTGGGGTTTCATAGACCTCACACGCTCATCGATGCAAAGAACTCTACATGATATAAATAGAGGTGTATAGCATTTATTATTTAATATTAACGCTGGTGTCTTATTATCAAGATGGGGATTGTATTTAATGAGAAAGGTGTTCATAATTGTACCACTGATTCGACTCTTCTTCCAAAATCTACTAGTTTATCATCATAATACAAGACACTTGCTAGGTGTCAAAAGAATAAAGTTGAGAATTGGATGGTGGTCGTGATAATAGCAGTAAAAAATATGCTCCTGATTCGATAAACCAATCAACTGTTTGTTAAAGATAGTGAACACCCTATCGAGAAAACTGATAATTACAGTGAAAAATGTGTTCATATTTCTGATTCAATAAACCAATCAGTTGCTTATTCATACAACGCTAAAGATGGCGATCATTCCCTAGAGAAAACTGATATCAAAAGACGGTGTGTTGGCTGTTATAAAGAAAACCAAATGATATTTGGAAGGCTAAAGGCCTCAAGTAAAACTAGTTGTATAAAGTTTCGCTGTAATATGTGTGCAAGTCATTATTGTTTAAGCTGCTTCTTCCGTGTGCATAACATGTGCAAAAAATGATCATCGTGAAAAAATTGTAAGCTGCTGCAAACATGATAAATATGATTGGTGTAACTATATCTCAAACAATAGATGCCAAACTAAATATAACACTTTATGTTATAGAAAAAACTACTCGCCCAAAAATCTACTATATCAAATGTAGCTGAAGATTAGTGGTAAGTACTACGATGTGTTCCATCGAGGATGGTTGTATTGAGGAGAACACCAGTTGTGAAAATGTTGAATACATATATTGGGACATTATTACCTGGCCTAACGTCTCTATGATATCCGTTTTTATCATACCTATGTCTGAAAATAATCCCCATCTTGATAATAAGACACCAGCGTTAATATTAAATAATAAATGCTATACACCTCTATTTATATCATGTAGAGTTCTTTGCATCGATGAGCGTGTGAGGTCTATGAAACCCCACGCTAAAGAGGGTGTGAGGTCTATGTAACCCCACGCTAAACAGGGTGTGAGGTCTATGGGGTTAACCCAACTGTTTAACCCCACGTGCACACCCTGTTTAACCCCACGTTAAACAGAGTGTGAGGTCTATGTAACCCCATTGGGTTAGTTGGGTTAGCATTAGGTTAGGTTACGGGAGGTCAGGAATGAAGTGCGCTTCATTCCTAACCTCCCGTAACCTAACCTAATGCTAACCCAATGGATTTTTTTTAAGGCCTTTAGCCTTCCAAATATCATTTGGTTTTCTTTATAACAGCTTTATAACAGCTAGGGAATAAGTTTATCATATTTAACATCCACTCGTTTGTCTACATTTTCCATCGTTTTACCAAATACGCTATTATTCATTAATTTAAAAAAGTCTTTTTCAAAATCATTTTTAGCCGCCTGCCGTAAAGTTGTATTTAAATCAATGTATTGTTTTAGCCAATCAGATTGCCGGAATTCAATTATTCTATGGATTTTTGTAATTTTTAGTCCGTGATTTATTGTCTGCTTTAATTTTCTGTAGTGAACAATATACTTTTCTTTATTGTTTAAATTTGGAATAAGTTTAGTGTTATTTAATTTTGATTTTGGTGGAACCATGCTTTCAACGAGGAATGGTAAATCATTATGTAGGACCTGTAGTGATTCAGGATACTCGATGTCTGCTTCGATGAAATAGCCAATAGGTGAATCATCGCTCATTTTTCATCACGTCAAAGTCTAAAATTTCAGTCTCCGTCAACCATTTAAAACCGCCGTAAGGCATTAGTTGGGAAAGTGCCCAGCCATACAAATTATTAGCATCCCAGTACGCTAAATACGTGCTAGGTTGATTGGGATTATACTCGGATAAGTATTTATTATTCGCCAAATACCTCCTCTAATGCCTTTCGAGATGAAATGGTGCATGTCTATGTCGGTGAAAAGTTCTAAATTTATATCCGTCATTTTCAACATTGCATCCCAGCTCAGT